>JANHFX010027563.1:0-65536 GCA_027560015.1 Chloroceryle amazona
GATTTGGAATGTAGCCAGGTGTAACTGTTTCTTTGTTTCCCCCCAGCCCAAAGCGGGCTTTGAAAAGCCCTTCCAAATGTATTTTCTTCAAGTCTCCCCCCCCCACCCCCCCCCCCCCGCCCCCAGAAGTAAACTGTAACAGCATTTACCAGTGCTAGTTAAATTTGTACTGCACATTAATACAGTCGTGGAAACTGGCACTGTAGAAGTATCCTATTTTGTAACTATTTTCTGTAGATTTTTTTCATCAGAATATGAAACTGTGGAATAGAAATGCTTTTACAATCCTCTACTGCTCAAGATATAATTGTGAGACAAGGAATATCTTTAGTGCAGTGCTTTAAACTCTCATAACAATGTTTTTTTCTCCAAATACTTGTAACAAAAATACATTGCACCAGGTGCCCTGGTTTCACTTCTGCATGCTCTCTTCTCAGAGGTTTCACATAACTCAGAAATGGAAAGTCCGACTGCACAGCACACATTTGCTGCTTATGGGCATATGCACAGGGATAGACTAATAAAAATACCACATTTCTTCTCAATACAGTGTACCTTTCCAGTGCTGAGTAAATACTAAACACAATGGCTGAAAGATCTGTTACTAAGGCAACCAAGTCCCATGGTATCTTTAAATATATACACATAGTTCCTATGCTACTTGAAAAAAAACCCCAAAACAATAATCCTTGTCAGTATCCGTTGAACTGAATTCTTGATGAGACCTGTCTTATAAAAGGCTAAATGTTGTGGGTGCCTCAGACTGGACTTTTGGGTTGACAATAAGAGTAAGAACAGAAGCTAGTGGAAAGGATAATGATTTTCAAGTTGCAGAGTATTGGCCAACTTGTACAAAATAGGTGTTAGGAGAAAACTTTTCTAAAGCCTAATGTATGCTGTAAGTGCCTTCACAGAATTAATGTATGTAAATATTTCACAATTCCTCCTTTTGACATACCTCTTTTCACTTGCTCTGTTAGTCAGACCAATGTATTTCTCTAGTACGGTAATTCTTGTTACTAATGAGCCTAAAGCACAGAGTATGGTGTGTAGTCTCTACATCTTGCTGTTACTATTTACTTCTGTATAAAAATTTTCAATATTAGAATACATCACATACTATAGCAAGCATTTGTAACTCAGTGCTGCTCCAAAAGAGTGGAGTGTATGTGTAGTTGAGACACTACTTACACAGTAGTTCTCATCCAGCTGTCATGGCCATGACTGACTGGTTTTCACCATAAATGTTTTCTTTTAAGGGCCACTCAGTTGTACGTTATACCCAAGGAAAAAAGAATTCCCTTAGTGGGAGTTTAGTGCTCATATGCTGGTGCAGTGTCAGTTTAATTCAGGACTGAAAATTAACTTGGCAACAACACCCCAGCAGGGACAGTGTCTGAAAGCCCGGAATTTCATGGACTGACCTAAACCATGCTTGGAGGCAATCTTTGGTTTCATGGCATGTGGCCCGAAGTGTACGTCTATTTGAGCGTACCTTGGACTAGACAAGTTTGCAGATTCCTTCAACTCACTATGCTTATTCACAGGTAATAATATTATTACTCACAGGTAATATAATGTCTTTATTCAAGTTTTTAGGAGTTACTTAAAAAAAAATTAATAACTTAACTAAATCCAGCTTTGTGCTCTGTCCTAGTAGCTTGGGACACTAAATTAAGTTGTCTCTGAAAGTGTTATTCAGCCCCACATATTCACTTGCTGTGAGTGTCTCTGAAGAGCCCATTATTGGCAGGTGTGAAAGGGGTCACAGAATAAGCTTGAGAAACAGTGAAATGATATTAGGTGAGGCTTCCTCCTCCAAGTGAAGTCCTAAGCACAGTCCATCTCTCACAGCTGTAGTTACTGAGGCAATTCACAAATACTGTTTCCATCTTCTCTGTTATGTCTAAAAATCTATTGTACGGAATTAGGGAAATTCACCTGTGGGGCACAAAGATCGCTCACAGTTTTGTTTTATTTTTTTGTGGGTAGTTTGTTTTTTTCTTGTTGTTTATTTGTTTTTAACCCTAAGAGAAGTGTCTGTACCTTCTGTCAGATCATGTAATAAGGCTAGGAGGTGCTTATCCATGTCCCTCAGTTAGGTTGCTCTCTCTCCAGGGACTGAATCCAAGTACTTTCAGCTCATTTTGACATTTCAGAAGTGACACCATTCTGTTACCATTTTTAGAAAATACCAGTGATACACTGAGGCTGAGAAAAATCCTTGCTCCTAAATAAGCTGTTCCGGAAGAAACTTTTCTTGTCTCATTTCTTTCCGATCCTTTTCAGAGGTTTCCCTTGTGTGGTCATAAAGGCGGTGCTTGTAATTAGGGAAACTCTTCATTCCAAGCACAATTGATACAGTCCTTTTTCCAATTATCCTCCAACAGGGATAATAGTATTTTATTATCCTTAAATCCAAAGGTTAAATGCATTTCAACCAAAGCACCCAAACCCAGTGCTTAACTGCAGTGTAAATGAGGTCTGTCCCATACAGTCGTTTTCTGGCTCACCAGCAGATGCTCGAGGAATGCACCCTCCCCATGGAGGGCTCTGTCCATCTGGAGCTCCCAAGCAGCCCTTAGGCTGCGCTTCTCCCTTTTCATCAACAATAAGCTCCTTGCTCTCAAAACCTTCAGGGAATGTGGATTACACACGCATGGAAATAGGATTTTTAGTAACAAGCAGCCAAATGTTCAGATGTCTCCTCTAAAGACATTTGTGCTTCTAGTGAAAAAAAAAGAGCCTGATCCCAATAAGGAACCTATTTCTAAATTAATAATAATTTTTAAACCCCCTCAAGTCTGAGATACATTTAAATACAAGGTGACATTTGAATATGTACCGTGGGTCAGACTCCGATGCTCTAAGGCACATTGAGTACTGTTTTACTTGCAAGTAGTTCCATTAATTTCGGTGACCCAGTTATGAAGTAAGACAACACTCGGCAAGAGAAAAGATGTTAAAAATCTGCCCACAGTATTTGACAATAATTTGATTTCTGTACTGCCTCCCAGACCCAGTTACCCTGTTCTGCTTTCACCGCAGTGAAGCATCCCTTTCATAGATGCTGACATCTCTAGACGGCTGTCAGCCTTTGTGATGAAGAATATTAGAATAACATCATAGCTGTGTCAATAAAGCAGCTATGCATCCATTCACAAGGAGGACATTTTTTTCAATGATTCTTGTAAAATTTCTTGGATTTTTTTTCCCTCTGAATTTCATATTCAGGTTTCTGTGACTATGGTAACTTCTGTGCATTTGCATATTGTAGGCTGTGCAGCCACAAAACTTCATTGGAGATAATTGATTTTCTCCCCAAAGTAATTTGGTGCTCTTCACTTCAGAGATCATCCTTTGGATTATCGACTCCTTATTATTAGTCATTTGCAAAATTATTGCCATGACTATGAGGTTCACAGCCCTGTCAGATTTTTGGCTTACTTTCCTCAGGGTTTGCTTTCTGACCAGGAAGGCTTTAATCCTCTTGTAAAATAAAAATAAAAATAAAAAATTTAAAGGCATTCCTTCTAGCTCTGCTGGCACCTTCTCCCATAAGGCTGACATTTCAGATCAGTTCTTTATCAACACATGCTTCTTGCTTGACTTTATGATAGCCTCAAAAAGTGTTACAAAGAGCTTGGTCAATGACGATAACCTCTGCAGAGCACTGACCTACAGCAAGGAGAGGAGTCTTTCCAGATGACTACAGTATATTAGCAAAAAAGTAGTTTGTCCTTGCACTTGAGTACATTGTCACACTTTTGAGTGTGTTTCACAGTTGGATTAACACTTTCTTTATGATAGCTTCACCCCACTTTTTTTTTCTGTTTCAACTTAATTTATAACTTCACCATAAAAGCTCACTCTAGGCTAAATGGTACATAAGCTGACTGCCTGCAATTAATTGTACTATTTAGTCTAAATATTTTTAAATTATCAGAATAGCCTTTGAAGGTTCAGACTGGCCCAAGTGTGTGAGCTTTTTTGGTATGGGTTGGATGTTCTTTTGATAACAAAAGGTGAAATTCATGTTTTAGAAAAAAATTACCAAATATATTGATAGCCATTGAAGTTCTAAAGCACAACTTATGTTGATTTTCAAAGTATTTAGGACTTCACAGAAGTGGTAGTGATTAAATAAAAGGGAATGTTTGAGCTTCAGATATTGCTATTTCTCTGTTCATACTCTGTTTTCATAGCAAGAAAATGGCATTTATCAGGTTTTACAGTGTTCAAATACTGCAAGTAGTAGTAAGAGTGACTAAGTGCTTCCATTGCCATCTGTAGTTCCCTGCTTGTGCCTTTGATGATTTCCTGATAACCTTGTAGTTAAGGTAATCACTGAGGAGAAAGACCCTGTTGTGCAGTTGTATCTGAACTAGGCATTGGGGTGAAAATGATGGAGTTGTTGCAATATCATCCATGGCAATGGCACAGTAACTTCCACATTGTGTGTTCTTTTGGTTGTGAACCAAGCTCCATGAATTTCCTACTGAGCTGGTCATCCTGTGTGGGAAAAAAACGAACAAACAAAAACCAGAACTGGGAGCAAAAAAATGTATAGAGAATGTTAATGATGTCCCAGTTGTGGTTTCCGTAGTGCTGAAGAAAGACTGATATGAAGGCATGGTGTTTTGGGATGAAACACGGGAAAACAATAAGGGCTGTGACTACCAATAACATTTCTTTCATTGTATAACATGAATTTCATCAGTATTTATATACATGCACATGCGTGTGCATATACACAAACCTTACATTTTCCTCTGAATCAATAGTTTTCTGTTTATTAGGAGCCCTCATTGTCTTCCCGTGAGGGGCTCAGGAACATCCCTGTGCCCTGGAGAAGGATTCTGAGTTTCATTAGTCATAGCCTAGCCCTGACAAACGAATCTCTCATCTTAGTCACATATCTCTCTGGAAAGGATGATTCTGCAAATCTTCTCTGTAAACTTGTTCCATCGCCTAACTTTTTCAATAGTTATAACATTTGCCTAATATTAAATCTAAATTCCCCCTTGCTGCATCTTAAATCCATTACTTCTTCTTCTGTCCTTGTTCTCTAATGAGAATAATTGGTCTACGTCCTCTCCATAACAGCCCTTTGCATATTTGTAGACAGTAATGCTTCCCCTCAGTCCTCTTTCCTCCAGACTGAGCAGGCCCTGCTCTCATAACCTTTTCTCAGAGGTCTTATTTACTAACTCTTTAATCATTTTTGTTGCTCTCATCTGAACTCTTTCCAATTTCTCTGTCAGTTTTCAAATGCAGTGCCCCAAAATGAATGCTGTTCTCCAAATGAAGCCTAGCTGATGCTAAGTAGAGCAGAATAATTATCTTGCTTGTTTAACATGAGGTATTCCTCAGTGTGGCTCTTGCTTCATCTACCAGAGCTTGGTCCTCTGGCCTCTCCATCCATTTGTTATCCTTTATAATCCCACAGAAAACAGGAGGTTTCTAATGCAACATTTTTAGGACAAAGACAAATAAATTAAGTCCTGATGTCTTAATTATCCCTCTTTCCAAAGGTGAAGCACTCCTCTCCTCATCTTCTTACAGCATGGAGGAGCACCTGACAGCTGAGCTGTCAGGTCTTGGTGAGATCTAGGAGGCTTTGAGGTCCCTAACGCCACAGGTGCTCCTTGACACAAACTATTGCTCTATGGTGTTGTACTTCCCCACAGCTGTCCAAGAAGTGACTTCTGCCCAAGAATGTTACTTCTCTGGTAAAGCCAAGTGCTGAGACAGGGATGGCTGCTGCAAACTCATATCACAGAGCAGTGTGTGGGCAGCACTGACCGAGGGCTCACCTTTGGGTGAAATACCCTGCACCATTTTTATGCCCCTTTGTCCTGCCAGGAATCAATCCTTGCAGCTTGGCCGTTGGGTTTCCTCAGTCCGCTGCAACTCTGGAGACATACACAGGGAGCCTCACATAGCTGGGAAGGGCAACTCTGAGGAGGGAGGGCTGGCTGCCACCAGAATGATGGTGACAAAATGTCCCAGTTTGAACTAGAACAGAACTAAATCTGTTCAGTGATTTTATTTTTCATCTGTCTCTTCTAACTAGCTGCACTTTCTGAAGTAGACATCATATTTTCACAGGCAGTGTCTGCTTCTAGCAGTGATAACACCCCATGGTTAGAGTTAGTACCAAGGACTGGTGTGCAGACCAAGGTCACTGCTGGATCTCATGTGCCACGTTGGGGATGCAGAAAGTAAAATGCTACACCTGTGGGGAGGAGTGGACAGGACAGATTTCCCTAAACTGACCTGTGAGGGATTCCATCCCATATACGTCATATTCAGAGTAAAGCTGAGGGATCACAAGAGTTGCATTTTTCTTGTTCAATGGCCAGCAACTGAGGAGGACTCTGTCCATTCTACCTTTGATCCCAATCCATGCATTCCTGAATCCAGTTCCAGAATCCAGCTCCTGAATCTGGTTCCTGTCTTCTGTAGAGTCCACCCTGGGACTTTCCCAGTGCCTGCTCCACAGCATCAGTGGTGGCGGTGACATTAATTGCCATTGGGGGCGTTGAGTTCAATACTGATTTTGTATATATTTGTATATTTTCCATTTTATTGTTATTACTTTCATTAAAGCTGCTCTATCTTTCTAATTGATAAGCCTCTCTCTCCTATTCCCTTTGTCTTTCCCTTTGGGGAGCAAGAGGGGTTAACAGAGAGCATCTATTATAGGTCCAGTGGATGGCCCTGAACCTAAACCTTGACACAAAAAAATATAACAGGGTCAGAGAAAGAAGAGCTGATTATTTTTTTCCACCACACACAGTGAGCAGAGGATGAATTTATCTTAATTCAGAAATGGTAATCAAGGTAAAGGGTTTTACTTTGTTTTTGTGTGCATAGTGTGAAGGGTTTTCTTTAGCATTGTCCCTGATACTTGTCTGGGCACTTGGTGCGGAAGATTTGAGGGGTGACGCCACTTTGCAAGGGCTGCCAGCATCATGGGAACTGCTCAAGCAGCATGACTTCACAACCGGTGTCTCCCTGCCACCTGGCAGGCAGGCACTACTTCAAACCTCTCTCTCAGATGGCAGCTAAAAGGTTATTTCCAAATTCTGTGCCAGCTCACACCAGTGAAAGCTGAGGTGCTGATACCCTCAAAGGTACATGATCTGGGGAGAACACAGAGAAACACAGGCTATCACTCACAATAGCAGCCACCAGTGTTTTGCCTTCAGTAAAACTTGGGTCTCTGTACATTGCAGTTTACACCCATAATACAGGGACAGTGATACTTTCCTAGGATTGCCACATGATATGCTTAAAATGCTTGACAGGCTTTGGAGCTGAATCCAGAGCCCTCTCTTTCAAACATTCCCTTTGACTTTGCAGAGCTTGGAGTCAGCCCTGGAGACCCTCTGAGTGGAAGCACTGCTGAAGATGATTACTTCTTTCAGAGAGCAAGACAATACCTGCTGACACACTGTTTTGCCTGCAAAGAATTAAAAACTCAGCGAATGAATTCTGCATAAATGTTCCAGTCTCACACTTCGAGGGAGAATGCAAGTGGTAAAAATACATCCGCATCCCAGGCTCTATGTTCAGCAAAGGCACTGGGCCAGAGCTTCAGCTTTGCTGAGTCCACATTTGTTGAAGCAGAGTAAGGAACTGGTTATGGCTTCCTAACTCCTTGCCAGATTGGGGCAGACCCGGAGACGCTCTGAAACGTAGCACCTGGTGACATCTCCAAGACCTTAGGCACAATGACTACAAACAGACAGTGGTATAACCGAGGTGCATCCCCTGCACCCTTCTTTCTCCTTCTTATCTCTGCCTCCCTTGCTGATGTGCCCCTTGAAGCAAAGGTGGCAACAGAGCAGCAGCACACTCTGAGGGAATGTTTCAGGGCTGGCAATCGATTGCACATGCAGGTAGCACAGCTTCTCTCTTTTACCTCAGCCCCTCCTAAGCAATGCAGAGAACGTGCCCACAATTTATGAGGCTTGTGCTGAATGCAGCCAGCGTCATTGACTGCTGCATTTTTCCAGATCGTTGCACCAGTATGCTGCTTAATAGATCTCTGGCATAATGTGCAACAGTACTGAGCTCTAGACTTTAAAACTAAAAATGAGGAGACGGGAAGAGATGAACATTGTAGTTGTTTTTCATGCCACAAAAAGTGAAATTACCCAGGAAGTAAATCACATTCTGGAGAGACTAGTCACAAGAGGAGTTGTATTTGTTAGTTAAATTTAAAAGAATTATTAAAAGAATTATTAAATGCCAGCTAGTTAAGGCACGTATGGCAGATACTGCACAAGCACTATTCTTGTTAAGAAAGTGACCACCTAAGTTACCAACTGACTTTAAAATGACTGAGAAAGTGTAGTTGTAAAAATCACTACGACTAATTTACCTCATGGCAAAAGCCAGAGAAAACAGGTTTGGCTGATATTAGAATACTGCAGCTTTTAAAGAGGACTTGAACAAATGAGGACATGGTGTCTGGCTTGCTCCATGCTTGACTGATGAACTTGTGTCACCCTCACAAAAACTTGTTGTGCTGAGCAAAGAACTGTGCAACCCAAACCCAGCTGACTGCATAGTCTGCTGTCCCATTAGGCTTTGCAAAGGTCTGGGACACTGGATTCACATAAGCTAACTGAAGGTGGGGACACTGGAGCAGGATGTCCTCAAACATCTTCACAAATCCAGCATCTCTTTGACATTTCTTGTTAGCCAGGGTCAATACACCTGTCAGAGGAAATCCTTTTCTCAGGGAACCTCTCTTGCTATCCCTACACTAATTGTGTTCTGCCTCTGTCACAGTGGGTAAGAGGGACCAAAATGGTTCCTCCACAGCACTAGAGGGTTTTCAGCATAGCCTACATAGGAAATCTCTAGCAGATCTTGTACCCAAGGAAAGATATTTTTTTCTCCTTTCTGATTTTGTCCCTTTTATTTCTCACCAGTTAGCACATTGCTCCTGTTTAAAGGAAATGTACAATTAATTTTAAAGACCATCCCACTGTGTATCAAAACCTTTCTATTCATCTTAGCAAATGTTGGTGAGTTGTAAACCTAACTATTAAGGGACCTACAGGGTCCTACAGTCCTACAGGGAGAGGGACTTATTCCATCTCTAAGCTCTCTGATTCTGGATTTTAGCAGTTTTCTCCTTGTGAAAATTTGCCTTCTCCAAGAAATGTGTGCATGAATATTGTAATTATTTGTGGCTTAATTGGAACTGATGTCCTGTACAAAACCTTCCACCACAACCCTAGTTTATTCATAAAGAGGAAAGGATTGCTGTATTAGAGCTGAATAGTATTGTCTGTACAGAGATCTGGCACAGTATTACTGCCCCACACGGGCTATTTCATTCAATGATGCCTTAAGTTAGGACCTAACACCTGTGGGCCTTTCAGTTCCCCAGTCAGTGGTAAGTTTAGGTGAATTTTTTCACAGGCTCCTGCTCTTTCAAACTCGCAACATTACCACAAATTCTCTGACTCAGTGGAATTGTTAGTTACAAATAAAGGAGAGGATATGAACTCATGTCTCTGGTTTCCAGGTCAGGGACAGAAGTAGAAAAACTTTATTATTCATATCATCAGTGTATAAATCCAGTTGTTCCCTGCTTGTCTCTGGTTACTTCTCTAATTGCTGTCTGAGGGCAGTAGGGGAAGGAGAACACTACAGCCTAACATTTTTTAGTTCACATCAAAAGCTAACAGGTCAGCAGGTCGAGGGAGGTTCTCATTCATACCTCTCTACTCTGCACTAGTGAGACCACATCTGGACTATTGTGTTCAGTTCTGGACTCCCCAGTTCAAGAGGGACAGGGAAATACTAGAGGGAGTCCAAAAGAGAGCTACAAAGGTGATTAAGTGACTGGAACAACTCTCTTATGAGGAAAGGCTGAGAACCCTGGGGCTGTTTAGCCTGGAAAAGAGAAGACTGAGAGGGGATCTTATTGATATTTACAAATATCTGAAGAGTGGGTGATCTCCAGAGGTCCCTTCCAACCCCTAACATTTTATGATTCTATGATTCTAACCAAGGTGACTTAGCTTAATTTTCCACCAGCCTTTTAAATGCTAGTGATAACTTAGGATAGGATAGGATAGGATAGGATAGGATAGGATAGGATAGGATAGGACAGGAAGGGATCAAACAGTTGTTTTTATACCTTGCTCCTCTGAAACGTATACTTCCAGTTGTCCCTGTTTGCTTTGCTACTCAGGTCATGACAATATGACAGGCTATCAAAAAAATTTAAAAATATTCTTTAAAGGATGAATGGGACAGGAAGCCCTCATGTCTTTTAGAGACCAACCGTAAAAGCAGTTTCCTTCTAAATCCAGCTATACCAGTTAGTAGGGCTTGGCATAGCCACTATGCTATCCCACACCTTAAAAGGTAATTTATAACAGAACTTTGAATGTTTCCTGGCTCAATGCATTTTTTAATATACTGGATCATTTGCATCAGTGTCTCTGTTCACCTTATATTTCATGAGTAAGTAAATTGTGGAAGGTTAACCTTTTCTATAAAAAATAGGACTTTATGTGGAAGTCAATATTGGCACAGTCTATTGAAGAACTGTGGATCAGCTGTCTGGGAGAATATTTTGTCTGGCCCTCAATTTCTTTTTTTTTTCTTTTTTTCTTTTTTTTTTTCCACCTAAGGCTAAATAAATAAAAAAATAAATAGTTTCAAATTTTTGAAATTGTCAAGTCATGCTCTGGCGAGTTTTTTCCTCTGTGTAATGCTTTGCGCCATGGTGAACATTTATGCTTATGGCACATCTCTTCTTGAGTAATTTATAACATTTAAAAGCTTTGATGCTCTTGTGTGCTTCTTGGTTCCTTGGTGCTTAAGTGGACTCTTGGCTCTGTAGCAGCGGTTCCAGATCTAGTAGACAGCAGTGTGCCACTGCAGTGCTTGATTGCTACCGTACTCATGCAAGGACATAACTAGCAGTATGAAAAATTTCTCTGAAGACTAATGCACGCAATTAACTGAATTACTTCAACAGGGTGTAGATACGATAGATTTAAAGTGGAACCTGTTACTGTGCCAGTGACTGGATGAAGGTCCTGCTGTGCCAGTTGAGGGAGAAGAAAATCCCTCTCTGCCAGTTCTCAATGAAGAAGTTCTTGCTGTGACAGCAGATCCAGCTCTCATGCTTGATTTAATGCTCTCAATTACCATATCTTTGTAATTATCGTCCATGTCTGATAAGTCTTGTGGAAACTATCAGGTCTTGAGTAGAGGATCTAGGAGTCTTGTAAGAATATAATGTCTTGAATTGATCTTTCTGTTTAATGTTTCATCACCCTGTTACCAATTGATCATTCTTTGAATAAAATGATAGCATAGCTGTATGCCAACATTTGTGATTCATTTTCACTTAGCTAATCAAAATGTTGTTTCACAAGACCCTGATGATGTTCAAGATGCCTTTTAGGAGGTATTACCTTACTCCAAGCTGGCTGACTCAGATGGTCTATTTCTTATAGCATTACCAGACCAAACCCCATGATATATGAGGCACGCTTTTCGTCTAGCAAATAGTTCTTATGGGGGTACAGAGCTGTTTCATTGGAAAGTTTTCCAGCTAGTGAGAAATCATAGTATTTTTTTCAATTATTGTTATTGAAAGAACTGCAGCATCACAGCATATCCTGTATCGATAACTGCACATTTTCTCTTTTTCACATTAAATACAGGGATTAGCAGCAGATTTCTAGCCTGGTCCATAAAGATCATTGTTATCTAGCTGAGCCAAGCATCTGCTTTTTTTCCTCTATCTCATGCTGAAAATATAATGCTAAGATTCAAACACTGACTTTAGGAGTCAGTGTTTTTAGGAGGGTTTCTTTTAGCAATGTGAAAATATTAACATTTTTCATGTCTTCTCTAGTCATGGACTGTGTTCATGTTTGTAGCTGGATTTTAAAAGTACATACCCTTCAGCCAGGGATGCAACTCATTTTTTATGAATACTAGTTACTCTTTTTACTGATGTAATCCTAATAAGTTAAACAGTGTAATGGAGTTTGATGTTTGCTATAGCAGTGAAGTAATAAGAAACGATCACCTTGAGGAAGACAGAATAGAATGAAATAGGATGAAGCAGTGATCAGGATACTCTTAATGTAGTTGTCTCTCTAGTTCTCATACTGCAATAGTAAGCAAGTGTTTCATAGGCCTTAGGGACACAGCCGAAATTTACACAGAAAACTAAGCTTTTTCCTACAGTTTTATGTCTGGTATAATTATATTCCCAAGTTTTAGCATATTTTTTTTTATATCCTATGAGCCTCAGTAGCAGTAGCATTCTGAAAATTGCATTGTAGCCCTCAACGCCGTCTGCCTACAGCAAAGACAAAGATCATAAAGGACAGAGAAAGCACAGAACCCCTGTTAACCTTCTGTGAATGACAGTTTGTTAGTAGTCTCTGAGAAAGCAATCTTTTTTTCCCCCTAGGTCTTTGCATAGTCCTGTATGTTTTCTTTTCTAAAGAGACAAGACACCACCATAGTAATTTTATAACTATCATCAACTTCTAAAAGGCTCTAGAAACATCTGTCAGGGCCGGAACTGTGATTCATGATATATTATTATTATTATTCACCCCCTACCCCTCCCTTTCATGTTATTTTTAAAGCGAGTTACTCAGCCTCTCTAACACTGGCAGATTGGATATAAGCCTGACTCAATGGTCAGTGTGGTCAAGCAGCTGGAATGGCCATTGGATGATGTCCTGCAAAGTCACCAATAATCCATACTGGGTTTTGGTTTCTTTTGTTTGGTTTGTTTGTTTTTAATTTAACACCTGAGAAAGCAAATAATTTCTCTAAGTCCAGTGATTCACCTGTATTTTCCTGAATGTGATAACAAATATTCTCATTTAAAGTTTCATGCATATGCCTCTTTCAGAGACCATTATGCCAGACTTCTATCTACTTGCCTTAGCTGTCTACAACATTGGTGGTCCTTTGAGTTAGTGATGCTTGTGCAATTCCAGATGAGATCTCCCACTGCTCATGTGGTACCTGTTCTTCCTGATCAAGCAGAACAAGTAAGCATCTGATTGACTTTTACCATAAATGCTGACATTCTGCAGCCAAAGGGGAGAGGGAAAAAAAAGTTTTTAGTAGCATTTAAAGCACACAGGCCATTTTCAGAAAGGATTTCCATTTCAAGAGATTTGTTAGCATAGTCTTGGATTAGTGTATGCATCGAAAGCTTTACTTAGGAAGATTTTCATCCTTTGAGGCACACAGAAACCAAAGCCCTTTGTTGTTCTGAATCTGTATGACTATATGCTGAATAATGAATATTTTTAAAAAGCTTTATGCAGCCACACTGTGACACATCACCAATTTCAGCCAATCTCACTTATTTTTTTCTTTTCTTATGGTGACATTTCCTAACATAAAACTTTTAGCAAAGACTTTTAGCAATTTAGAAGTTCTTCAGTGCCAGGCAACTGAATTGCTGAGATGCTGATTTTAAAAAAATAAAGGTATCTTATGCTGATTTTGTTTTAGAACAAGCTGACTAGCTGCAATTGAGGTTAATTGACCTTTATAATGGATACACAGGACAGTACTAAAGCTGTATACATAAACTGCAAGTTTATTTGAAAGCAAATTGTGTTAATTGACATTCATTGTGCATCTTTCTGTTGTTTATTGCTAGTTGCTCATGTGAATAGTTTGTTGATATTATAGATAGGACAAACATTTGTTTCAGATAAATAGGATTTTCAGTTGAATAGGTTTTAATTAAATGATCTCCTGTACTCAATTTTGAAACTGTGAAGTACTGTACAGTATGTAGCTAATCCTGTTATCTACTATCTTAAAATGTTGAATTGCATCTCACACAAATTTGTTTATTTGTGGCAAATAATGTCTAAATTCTCTGGCAGTTTTGCAAGGTTTACGTGTTTCTCCAGAGTAAAATACCATGAAATTATGGTGGTGCAGAGACTAAGTTTATGCAAGATTATAGGTGGTTGTTCTGTCTCACAGGGCAAACCAATGTTATAGTAAACTCATATTCACTGCTATATTAGAAGTGTAATTCAGAGTATGTACAGCTTCTCACATACATGGGTCATGTTCTGTTAGATACTCAAGTTGTTTTTCTTTTGATAGACCTCCCTAGCTTCCTGCAGGGCCTGGCTAGGATAGCTACAATCTTAATGTTTTCTATAACATACAGCATTTTTCCTCTCATGACTGAGTTCCACATATGTCCACAAATTCAGTTCAAACCAGTGAATTTTCTGATTTTTTTTCTCTAATGAAGGGAAGCCATAGCTGACAAAGTCAATGATCACACAACCACTTCCACTAATGATGACTTTCCCTTTACTCTGAAGGCACAGTGAGAAAGCAACCCTTCCAAATCCCCAGATGGAAGCCTTTTCTAGGTTACAAAGCATGTTTTACTTAGAAAAATTAAATGAGCAAAGATTGCTGGTACATTTTGTCTA
Organism: Chloroceryle amazona; assembly: GCA_027560015.1. NCBI lineage: Eukaryota > Metazoa > Chordata > Aves > Coraciiformes > Cerylidae > Chloroceryle > Chloroceryle amazona. The sequence goes on from JANHFX010027563.1 coordinate 14,493, forward strand.
AAAATATGGCAGAACTAAGAAGACAGGTCCTATAATCATGTTCATAGCATCTATTGAGTGGTGCAGAGCTATCAGTTATGCTAAAAATCTCTTCCTGATATTTCATTGCTGTCTTTAAATGGCTAGACAGATAGGCAAGGAAGTAAAATAAGTATTTGCTGTATATTTTTAGCACACAAGTATTTAAAGAGAAATAACTGTTCTTCTGGTAAGATACATGTTATTTTAATATACTTCTGTCAAGAATGATGCTACTCACCTCTTACATTAGAAATGAGAGTAAACTTAGGAGGCAGAATAGTTAGGTAATATACAGAGAGGTTTCTTTGAAACCATGCAGGTTCCTCAGTTCTGGTGTATTCATTTTTTGCTAAAGCATATTTTCCCCACGTGAGTGGCTTTCACTTTCCATTTCTTTTAAATTTACAGTCTGTAAAGTATAAGGTTATTGCCGATAGTATTTTAAGAAGTGCTTTCCTTGGAGGATGTTTTTTTGATAGCCAACAAGGGACTGCTCTCAAATACGATGGTGAACATTTTAGAGAGATTTATGGTATAATGTGTGTCACAGGCACAACTTACCAGTACCTTCCATTTTATGTAGCTGGTTGGCATGGAGAATGGGCCTTAGGAGGTGAGGACATGTGGGTTCTGTCTCAGGAACACACACACTGTGGGACATTGGCCAGGTTTAAATGAAACACTCAAGGTATGTGAATTGTTAAGGAACACCATTTGCCTTCAGATCTCTTGTCCCTCATTTGTGCGTGACTTCCTGGCACAGGCAGATTCTCTGTGCTCTTTCTGTCAGCAGACAGATCTCCTACCTAGCTAGGAGGCATTGCTAGGCATGTCAGATCAAATTCTGCCTAGACACAAAAAATGAAATTACCATCTCCGATCCCCCGTAGCCTATCCTGGACCTCCTCCCACCTTTTCCTTCCTCTTAGAAGTTATGTATTTCCCAAGAAATTCAGGTTTATTGCAATATCTGTTGTTTGTTATGCATGTATGATGTGACTCTATAGATTTAACAGCTGTGTTTCCCTGAATGTATTACTATCCCCCAGTCCCTTTTGCCATCTGCTTGTAGTGGCATTTCTTGGCCTTTCCTAGACAGGAAGAAATAGAAGATTTGACACCACTTTTGTTGGTCTCCCAATGAACAGACAAGCCCTTCTTCTTGGGCCAGAGAGAGCTTGACAGATTCACTGACTGGCTGTCAGTCTGTGGCAAGGATGCTAGCTAGTGCCAGCTCTCTGGCCAGCCCTCGAGGACGTCAGAGGCAGATAAGGAGCTTCAGGATGATGGGTTCATCAAGTAAGACAAACACTGGAGGCATACAAACTGAATGCTCTACGCAGCCATGTTGTAGCCTCTTCCACATTCTCCCCTCAGTTGCAGGGAAAAATTCTGTTCATTGCCTACCAGGAACCAAAGATCAATGATTCAAGTGAACACCTCAGACAGGAACTCTTAGACCAAAATAAAACACTTACACAATCCTACGCAACGTATTCCCGGAACTCACTAAAGAGCGTCATTATACAAAGCAGTACAACATACACAGCCAGCAGACATCAGAGTATGATGCAAATAACACCTTCAGTGGCTAACATAATACAAAACCTCATCTTTCAGCTGTAAAAAGGAGGCAGAGGCTTTACCATGTTGTTCCTAGATATGATGAACTACTTCTCTCTGACATGAAGAAAGTCTCAGCCACGTATGATGACATGTGACTCAGTTTCAAAACTGCCATCAAGGCTGTCTTAGGACAGACACCAAGCTGCAGATGTGACCTAAGACACTGAAAGAGTCTGCAGCATTTCTTCCTTTAACTGTTGACACCACAGGTTTGTGTGTGTACATATGTGTGTATCTGTGGGCAGAAAGAACTGTACTGATCTTGGCTTGATGGAACAGGTAATTTCCAGGGAAAGGGACAGGTTGCAGTCATCCTGTGAACCTAGTGATATTTAGAAACTGACCTATCTGGTATTCAGCCCTCAAGGTTTCCCTTTTTCTTTCAATATTGCCTTGTTCTCTCTGTACCAGCCTTCTTTCTGCATCACCTTCCAGTGTGATGCAGATCCCCTGATAATGCCAGAAATTATTTTATTTGCCACTACCTGGGAGCAAATACGAATGTATAAAGGCCCATTTTATATCATAGCTAGAGAGCTGAGGGCTTTCTCACATCACAGGAGAGACTGGCCACTCAGTGATGGGATTGGTGAAGTATGGGGTAGATAACTGGGCCATCAGGTGAGTGGAAAATTGTCTGGACTGCTGGGTTTAGAGGGTAGTGCCAGTACTGCAAAGCACTTTAGGCAGGCTGAGTCTGTTGGAGATCAGTCTTCTCCAGAATTTCCACAGGTATGCCCATGTTCTGCCTTAATGCTTCATGTGCTCATTCACACCTTAGTAAAATGAATGCAGAAGCCTCCTTGCTGCTGGCCTCTAGGCTGATGCATTTATGCCCACTGGCTTTCAGAAGTTTTGTTGCAAAATCAGGATGCTGATTCTCAGGATCTGCAGGCTGGTCCGCCTGGATCCCAGGACTGTGATCTGTCACTGTGCTACCCTCTTTTATAGTAAACAAGCCCTCTAATGCAATGACAGTTGTGAGGCAACACCACTAGAAGCGATGTTAAGTTTGATTGAAGGTGGTTCTTCCCGGGGCATGAGGGCATCTGCCACCACCTGGGTCTTCTTGTGGCTCACATAAGTCTTTCCAAGTCACCAGCTTTCTGTCATGGGCAGGAGGCAGTGCATGTGCCACCAGCCAGCCCAGCACCACAGCCGTGGGGGAAAGCCTGCTGCACCTGTACCACAGCCCTCTGCATCAGGGGAAATCCCCACTTGGCTAAAGGTCAGTAGAGCTGGCCTTGTTAGCTTCACATCTACTATTACAGACTGGTTTTGCATCTTTTTGTATGCTTTGTAACCACAGGGAACAGTGGACTATTGGTTATCTCCAAATAAGAGATTTACAAACATTATAGTCCTCCTTAATCGTAGAGGAAGGTTAATAAAAATGAAAAGGGGCATGACACTGTTGAGCAAGTGACAGAGAGGAACAAAACCTCTGCTGCTTGCTTCTCTTCCCTGTGTCTGTGGCACTTTAAAGAATCTCAGGATCTCAGATCTCCACCAGACTTTCTCCAAGAGTTCCTGGAATTACTGTTTATTCAGACTACTCAGGAATAAAGCTGGTCAGAGAACTGTTTGTGCTGTTACAAACAGTTTAATCCGTGATTAGTGTGATTAACGAGAGATGAAATAAAGTTGGGCATACTTCTTGTAGGAAACACAGGGTTTTTTTCTTAGTGGTGCAAAATTTCCTCATTCTTTTTCTCAGAATAGCTTGAGAGAACGGAAGTTTCTCAGTTTGAGATCTAATCTGCTCTGCCGTTGCAGGAAGTTACAAATGTCTTGAACAGGCTTTCAGTTGACACATTTTTCTAAGCAAGAAAGCTTTGGACAAAGGTTTACTGATTAGACACAGGAGTGGTTAAACCACAGCTCATGCCCATAGTTACCAACAAGTTAACCTTACACCTTTATCCTCTTGCCGTCCGCCCAAGTTATGCAGGGCTTGATTTCTGTACAATAACAGCAGCTGTTCGGTATTTTGCTTTGCTGAAAGTGTTGCTTGTGTCCAAGTAGTTAGGGCCTATTTTCATTTGCAAGGCTTTGCAAATAAACATTTTTCAGAGTATTTATATCATGGTACATCTCTGGTCTCTGTGGTTGTTAGCCCTCAACCCAGCTAACTAAGCTGCTTCTTGACAGTCATAATCATATTTAAGCTCACCTCAACATATTTTTACAGGTTCAGTAATTTCACAGATGTCTAGATAGAAGCAGCCTGAAGACTAAGTGCTTCTGCCACAAAAGCCACAAGATAAGCCTCTCTTAGAGGAATTCAAGCTGACTCTCATCCTTCTCTAGAATAAGGAGATGGCAGAGGCCAATCCAAATGCATGATTTCAGAAGTTATTAAAGTTGTATTAAGTAAAGTCAGTACTTCATGTCATGACACACTATTAGTTAGAAAAGCATTAAGAAACAAATGTAGCAGCTTGAACCGAGCTCTCACATACTTTGTCCCATCAAGGCATTCTGCATTGTCACCATGTCTGTCAAGACGGAGTCATTGCTGCTAAATAATGACAACGGTTGCCAGTATAAAAAGTTAAAACCAGAAACCAATCTTATCATCTTCCATTCCTGTTTATTTTTCTAAATAGAGCTTATTTAGTCCATATTTTGAAATCTAGTTAATGCAATTTTCTGAAATTGCTGGTTTTATACTACAGCCTTCATAGCAGATCTATTAGGAGTCACTTGAGGGGTCATGAAAACTACAGAAAGCATTTCCATTGGGGAAAAAAAAAAAGAAAAGACAAGAAAGGAGAAAAGCTTTCCATTTGTTTAGAGCTTCTTCAGAAATACTCTTGTTGGAACTTTCCATGTTTCATCTCTTCTAAAAGTGATTTTCTTTTAAGCTGTGAGCAATATGTGGAAACTTTTTAACTTAAATTCAAACTGCCTTAAATTGTGAAAATTGTGTGACTAATTGTTGAGCAAAAAGTTTCTCTGTTGATTTGATACACAGATTATTATGGATGATAAAATGTTCAGGGGAATTGCCATTTACTGAGTTAGCCTTAGAGCAGAGCAGTCTTTGAAATGTAATGACCACATTAAAAATCAAGTAGTTTGTAAAGGGCTTAATCACATGCTTCTGTTTATTATTGAAAGAAATATTCTAAAATAAGACAGGCAGTTAAAATGTGTATTCCAGTGCAAAATATACTGGAAAACAACAATAAAATCTCATATGAAAGACAATAGTGCACAATAACCATGTTAGTTTCTGAGTTTTGTATACAAACACTCTGTTAACAAACCTCACACCATGCACAAAAGGCAAGAGCTTCACAAATTATCATAAAAGCATACCATGGATACAGCTTTTTTTTTTTTTTTTTTTTTTTTTTCTCCAAGCCTGCATTCTCTGTGTAATGCTTGGAAAGAATGAAAACAGGTGTGAAAATCACCATAAGAAATTGCCAGTTCATAAGCTGCTCAGATGGCTATGTTCTCTAAAATATAATGAACACAGAGAGCTTGATTCAGATTCTTTTGTACCTCCAGGATAAGCATAGGAAATTATAGTCTATTTTAGAGCCTTGGAAAAGAATGGTATGAAACAGCTTTAATATTCATGAGAATTAGCTTGGTGCTTTTCAAAGTAGGATGTGTATGAATTCATCATTTTATTATGATGATATATTAATGAAAATACATTCTGTACAAATATCAGCAAAACACATCTGAAAATAAAGACAGTGTGATCAATCCATATATTTTTAAAATAAATATGTACAATATTTACATTTTGCACAATTCCAGAAATGGACATGTCCGTATTATGTACCACCACTTAAATCAGTTCTCTATTGTTATAGAAAATGCATTTGCTGTACAAATATTTATAAATAGATATGTATACATCTTTTTTTTTCAGTGAAATGCCTGTGAGTTAATTGAAAAGAAAAATGAGATATTGTCATTATCAGCTAACACTTAGTTATCAAAGTTCACATATTAAAGTCTAGAGCATCATACATCAGACAGAGTAGATTTTTGGTGTTGAGAATATTTTGTGTTCTGCTTCCATGCCATCATACTGGCAAATCTGACTGTCTTTTCTGAAAATCTGCAGACAAGCAGCAGAACTCAATCAGTTTGACTCAGTGATTGTTATTGAGTGCACCATGTCAGACAGGCTTTCTGGGTCTGCTTCTTCTTTACCATTATCTGAATTTTCTGATGAGATGTAACAGCCAGAATCTCTTGGGCAGTCATTTAACTGTGATTTGTCAAAGCCAGGGTGAGGGCTTAAGCTCCGCATCTCCTGACCACCCTCACTTTTCTGCTGGTGTTCAACTAGAAAGAAAAAAGAAAAAAAAAGAAAAAAGAAAAAAATTGTGAGACTAAGTATCCTGGGAAAGAGTTTGAGATAGCATCATAACTGATCTTGAAGATCTGCAGTAATGGAGCTGTTTATACAGACATGAACAGATCAGTATCTTTTGTCTATCAGAAACAAAAACCTTAGCATCAAAGAACTAAAAATAAGATTTCATAAGTATAGCAAATTGATGTTGAAGTTGGCTTTGATCCTGCAGGGTGTTGCTCAGAGATGAATGCCAGAGACTTTGTCCACATCCTTTAGATTGAGGTCCTTTAGGCTATCCACAGGTGCAACAGTCACCATGTGTGGTCACCATGCCCACAGTATAGATGGCAGCTTTTGCCCTCCCACATTCATGTATTCCAGAGGCTGCTGATGCAATTAACCATGTAACCTACTGTGCCTTGTTTGTAACACATTGCATTATAGATGCTGTGTCTTTTGAATGTAACCCCCACCATTTTACCTACTCTGTGCTCTGTGTAGTGAGATACAATGCCCTGGTCTTCAGAAGTGCTGATCATAAAGATGTGGTAATCATGTTTTCTAAAGCACTGGACTTTTCAGAGGGAGTGGGTGGCTGATAGAAGCGTCCTAAGCTTAGCTTGATATAGAAAAGGTTATTTTCCAAAGCACAAAGGCCTTGGAGAAAGCTAACATGCCTAACTCCTGCTGTAAGGTTTTTGAATGCTGTTCCAAAACTAAGCAAAACCAAATTATCTACAAATAGGTTGTCCTTGTTTAGCTGCTGTACAACTATCTATTCAACTTCAAAAATCTGCAACTCAGGGAGTGTATTGACACACCTCTCAAAAAATGCTCTGGCGCCTTTCAGACAGGATAGGCTTGTATATCATGAATCTAATATATCTTGTCATTAAATTTCTTATTCATATCTTCTGGCTGTGAAATTCATGATGTTTACTTCAGAAAACAAGCTATAAAATATAATATCTTTCGCTTTCTTACTTTACTTTTTCCTTATCACTCTACTGTAACTGTATTTTCACTTCAAACTGTGGCTTGCTTTCCAAACGAAGTATAAGGAACAAATCTCACAGGAAACAGATGAAGCACACAGATTTTAGCCCTTCATAAAAATGTTCCCTCTTTGCTTTTGCAAAGAAAGTTCTCTTATTTCACTTGGCCTAAATAGTTAGCTTCAAATCTTTAGTCAGATTTTATTCAAGTCCCAATTCAAGTACAGGCAGAATGGAAGTTCTACTTCATGAAGTAGAACTAGTTTAGCTCCAGGGTAGAATTCCAGAGTTATAAAATTTCCACAAGCAATGTTTGTACTGACAGTTATTTCAGTTGTTTGAAATTATAAGCTTTGGCAATGTGGGAAAGATTTACACCTGGGATAATATTTGTTGGTTGTTTTTTGTTTATTTATTTAATATTGTGCTATATTGTGCAATAAAGAATAAATTAGAAATTAGAAATTAAAAATTGAAAATTGAAATTTCTCACTCTGAAAATATTGAAATTAAACAGCAGGAGAGTCAAGACCTGTCTTCAATGTGTGACACGTCAACAAACTTTTTTTCATAAAGCATTTTGATATATTGAAAAATATTTCTAGGTCCTGATGAAAGTCTTTGTTTGGACTGTTTAATTCTGTTTAATATTTTCTGTCAGTTGCATAAATAAGGTAATAAACTAATATGATTTTAAAGAAAAATATCCAACATCTCAATTTAGTAATTTCTGTATGAATAGGTTATAGTCATAAGCTTAAGTATTAAAAAGTAAATAAATAAAAAATATTTTTCTCATTACTTTAAATACTTTCCAAGGGATAGAAGTCCCACCTTGTTCCCAAATAAAGTAATGGTTATTTGCACTTGCATGAAAGACTACACTTTTCATCAGATTTAACTGGTAACTGTAATTGTTTGATCTCCTTCTCATCTTACAGCACATAGTTTGTCATGTCAAATGTTATCTCCCTTTGCAGGGAAAATATTTGATCACGTAGGGTCCAATTGATTTCTGATTTAAATCGGGAAGGAATTACAAAAGGCATTACACCAGTGAAGGTATTACTGCTGCTATTAGCAGCAACAGAAGTAGTTTAGCACAAATAAGAGCAGATGCCCCAGTAAAGCCTTGTCTAAACTGTGTCATTAACTCCTCACACCCATCCCATTGGCACTGAGATGACCCAGGTCTTGGTCACTGGGGGCTGACAGAGCTCGGCCAGTGGCTGGGTGAAGTCCTCCTGCATGGCAGGGTGCAGGGCTCCCCTGCCCTTCCCTGTAATCCCCTCATCAGCCTAATGCTGTTTTCTGGTACTTTTCATCTGCTCTTCTAGCATCATCTGCTGCCCTGGCAAGCAGTGACCTAGAAAGTGTTAATCCTGTTTACATTTTCAAGGTCAAAGAGGAACCTCCATCCGCTTTGCTTGTTTTACAATGGAAAGAAGACCAAGTAACTCATGAATTAAAAAGAAAATACAGTTTCAGTCAGCATATTAGTACCCTGTAACTAGTGATAATCTATGTAAAAAAAAGATCCTTATTTTTTCTGTAGTGATGTCTTTCCCTTGTGTGTTTCAAGGAAAAAGACCTAGAACTGATATTTTTTTATAATCTGAATTTAGGTCAGTTAGATGAATAATATATTTCTATTTAGAAAACATACAGAAATGTAAAACTTCTGTCTCTTCCTGTAACTCTAGAAGGATATTTGACAAGAAAAACAAAACATTCCAGTGTTTAAGAAAGTAAAAATATTACATTTTATATTTTTCATTCTGAGCAGAAATAGTTGAAGAACACTCCCCCCTCCGTATTTAAGATGAAAAGGCTGAAAGCAAACTTCATTTTGGTTTTGTTTTTGTTTTGGTTTTTTTTCTCTCTAAGGCAGCATTAAATATTATGCAGTAACTACTGTACCACTTGAATAGAATGCTATTATAAATACATGCAGCATGCAGCTGTAGATGTTGTTTCACAAGAAAAGAAACTATGCTTTTTTTTTCTTTTTTCTTTTTAGCTTTTAGCTCTTACTTTCAGTTCTACTTAATTCCTTTCTCTAACATGTACATGTTGAAGTTCCACATGAGTAAAGGTAATTAATAATGTTTTAATCTTTTGGACATCAGAAAATAAAGATACAATGCACAAGAAAGAGGAACTGATAAAATTAAACTGCCGTTAGACGTTGCAGAATCATCAGAAATAAGTATCTTATCAACAAATGGAAGCCCTATCATTTTTCTACAGTAAAGCAGTTTCATATAAGATAAATAGTTCTCAGTCAATGTTGTCTATGATATGGCCAGAAGAGTCCAAGATATGCATCATTTTGACACATATATTCTACTACTACTTTAGATGCTGGGATCATATTCAGACTTCTGAAAAAAAAAGTGAGGCCTTTAGCCTTGGTAATAGATGAGCGATGCATATTTATCTTCCTCGCTATTTAGATATTTGAAATGAATATTTGTTACTCAGTGATGTAGATGTACATGTCATATGCAGGGATAGATCTTTTTTCCTTCACCAGTCTTTTTCCCTTTTTTAATGAGTTTATGGTCCTGATTAGTAAAGTGCTTTATGCTTAAGGCAATTCAACTCAAGAATGTACAGAGGTCACACTGACTCCTATGCAGTTATGCCAGTTATAACCAAATGAGTGACAGGAGATTTGGATTTTGTCTCAGAAAAAAAGAAGGTCACCCAGCAGCAAGCCATACTTCATTAGTGTGCCCTCTGTGACTTTGCCTTCCTGAGTTTTGCTCAGAAAGAGAACTGGGCTAGGAGCACAATGCTTTAGCCTAAGTCATTTGCGTGCCTTCCTGGAAGGTGCAGTAGTGACGTAATGAGCAGCACCATACAATAAATAAGTAGAACAAATTATGTCTTCAAGGATGATCTTGGACCTCCTAGGAATGTATGAAGGCCATGTATCAACCTGTAGTGCCTGTACCAGATGGTAACAGTTGGACCACCTAAGTGTTAAAGTGAAATGAAAAATCACAAAGAATCAGACTCAGAAAGGGTCCTTTTGAAGCAGAAAGTGATGATATTTCTTGAAAAAAATAGCAGAGAAACCTGAAGTGATACTGTACACACATGCAATACTCTGGGGACTCAAAGGAGTAAACCTTTTGCGAATATTTACATACATGTAACTTTTAGAATTGCACTCACTGAAGTCAGTAACATAGCTTTTCTGAACTGATGTGAGAGGAGAGTCTATAGTAAAAACAGAAATGAGAAGCTTCTTTTCTCTTTAAAATCTGGAAACAAAGAGATGTGTGTGAAAAAAGGTGAAAAATACTAATACTCATGCAAGGATGAGGTTCCCCAGGAAATATGGAAATATTATGTCCAGGTCAGTGAGTTGCACCACAGAACAGAAGGGAAGATTGTCTTTGAGCACTATATGACCTTGACATGATATTGTGTAATCCCATGTACTAAAAGGGACTGCCCAGTGTAAAATGATGTTTTTGATGATAGGTCTTCATGTAAGGAGTGCGACTGAGAACTGAAAGTAATGTCCTCAGCTATCTATTATCTTACTGTCCAAGTACAATAAATAGGGAACAAAGTTTATCTAGTACTGGCAGTGGGATTTAGAGTATGAGCTGGCACTTAAATATGAAAAGTAAGCTAAGGAAGTGGATTTGGGGAGACACACATAAAATGTTACCCCCTAAATTGAATATATGTACCTTTTTTTGTTTGTTTCCTATGAAATGAACTGTATGCACATATCCCATGAAGTCTAATTCTTCTTTATTTCAGACTAGCTTTGGACTAATGTAACCCACTGGACTTCAGGAATTAACCTTTTAACTTACATCATCTGAGTGAGGAGAAGAAGGAGGCTATTTTGCACACACAAAAATGTGTGTCCTGGGAAGTGGTCAAGAAAAAAAGTTCCAAACTTCTCTTATTACTATATTCATTAACCATCCAGCAACTGCTTCACTTTAAAAATAGCATTTTACAAAAGCACATCCATCCATCTCCTGTCTAGAAGCCATCTGGGAGAAGAATGGAAAGCTATTAAGAAATACTTTATGAAAAAGAGGTTTTTTTCCTGCATAGCCATGAATTCATGGAAACCAATCATTTTTCCCAAATATATAGGTCTGATCAACTTACAGAAAAACTAAAAAGAGATCTGGGAAGGAGGGGAAGGTTATGAGGAATTTACAAGACCTTAAAGTTCTAGGATAGCCTTGCTACATGAAGTACTTAGAGATGGTGAATTTGGGCTCGACTCCCAGAAATGGTACAAGGACGATATCAGGAAGCAAAATCTTCTTAATAAACACTGTGTGGTAGCATTTGCTAAATAAAACTTACTTTTTAATTCCTGATATAGTTTTTCCTTTCAAATTCATTCAGGTCTAAATCAAAAGTAAGATGAAAAAATTCTCACTGCCAGACATCCTATATTTTGGATGGCTTTAAGCAGTATATAAATGCATGCCTTTTGGTTAGAAAACTCAGTAGCTGTTTATTCTGCAACATGAATTATATAGTCACAAGTACCTGGCATGAAGAAACCACTTAGTATAACATACAGTAAGTGTCAAGAAAAAAACAAGGAAAGAAAAAAAAAAAATCAAAAGCCCTATAAAAACATCTGGAGGCTTCACAATATCAGATACCACATTAAAGAAATATTAAATCTTGTTTTACTACATTTGTAGTAGAATATAGTAAAATGAGGCTATGTTCCAGCATTCTTGGCTGTTCTGAATAATAACAGAGTCACAAAAACTCAGAAACCCTTACACTTCAACTCTGGACCATACCCGAGACTCCATCTATTAATCAAATCTGTGCTTCATGGAAGCACAAATGTAATGCAAAGACATGGAAATCTTCCAAGCTCTGTGAGAAAGATCGTCTCAGAACAGTAAATATGGTCTATGGCCTTAGTAAAATTTTTCACAAAGCTTATAAGAAGAGTGAACTTTTACCTGGAAAAGTGCTGAACTGATATCTAGAATACTCTTAGCCAGTAAACAGATTACCTTGTAGCTGTGGGTAATTATGCTGCTCACTTCTAAGCAATGCAGAAAATCAATTTTAATTAAAAAATCACTTATGCTGGACTGAGTCATGCCCATTTAGGAAAAATAAAATATTGACCTAGGAAAGTTCAGGTTGGATGTGGAATTCACTTTCATAGTAACACCCAGATCTTTCAACCCAATTTTCCAATCGGTTTGACAGAAGGACAAAGAGGTCAAATGATTTGGATGAAGTCCCACTCATACTGAGCTTATCCCCGAGATCATCTTGACTCCCCATCTTTCGTTGTAACAACTTAACAGATAGCTTCTATCAATTTTAGTCTTTAGTATCTTCCTTTTTAGAGCAGGTTGTTAAATTCCATTCTGTCTCTACCAGTCGCATGACAAATGCTAGGAACCTTTGGCAACCAGACAAGGCAAGGATTTGATTCAATCTTGATTCAAGACAATATCCCAAACCAGGAAAGTATTTATGCATGGCTGACCTTAAAATATACTTGAAGCTTATGAAACCCAACTAGACTTAAATGAATGCTTGTAGCTGGCATGGCATATAAATATGTCTTGGTTCTGGTCCCTGTGAGTATTCATAAATTCTGGGAATATTATTTTATTGAATTTGAATAGCAGAAGGATTTGCTATGCCTATCTAAGGGGGATGTGAAGCAAATATACATTTAATCTCCTGTTCTAAGACTACATTGTCATCACTCATTTTGAAGCATAGGCCACTTTATAAGATTTAATATTATTTCCAGAACCATTACAATAATTTAAACTATTAGGCTACCATACAGATAACATCAGGGATACTGTTTTGCCTGGAGAAGTGACTTAATCACAGGTTTCCAATTAGGAAGAATTCTATTTGGATATTTAAGGTAATTTTATGTGTATGGGATTTGTAAGGACTTTGTTAAGTTTGGTCCTTGCACGGGTGTATGTAGAACATAAAGCGTTGAGACACCTTCGGAAAATTAAAAACTTGGTGTCGTCTTCTCAAAAGGTTAGGTGCCATGATTTTTGTTATTTAAGGAATATAAATAGTAAACCATACCCTCACTACTCAGGAATAGTTAGACACTACTGTGGCCTGTTAAAAATCATTATGGTTTGGGTTTGTTTTTCACACTGATGCAAAATTGTAAAAAGTAGAGACTGGCATTTGGGCATTTTCTCGCTTTTTATTTTCTTTCACATTTTTTTTTTCAATTTTGCCCTCATTTAAAGGGCAAACTAGGGAAATTAATGTATTTTCAGATGATTTCCAACTAGATCCCTGCAATACAATTATTGGAAAATGTAACCCTTTTTTCCTGGATTTACTCTTTCAGTCACTACTTCTACACAGACAGCCCTTCTACAGTCCTTTTCTAGCTGTCATCTCACAAAGCTATAAACCAGACAGAACTACTGAACCTGGTAGGCAAAGAAAACCCTTTTAGTGGCTCTCCAATGTGTTTGCAAGAACCTCATCTTTTCCTGTAAAAGCTGACTAAGAACAGGAAAGACTGCATGTGCAACTGGGGTCCTGAGAAAACCCAAATGTACAGTGAAAACCAAGTTCTGCAAAGACAATGAAGAGGGAGATAAGGGAATTTTTTAGGTAAAGGTGAATGGATGAGATAGCCAATGACATGCTTAGAAACTCAGAGGGATTTATGTCCTGAAGCACATAGGATATATATGTGCATGCAGGTATGTGTATACACATGTAGCTGTGCTGGAGTGAGAATTGGAAAGCTACCTACCTATTGAGGAGATAAAAAGTGGGCACCTGTTTAGTAGAACTGGTTAAAGTATCTCAGGAAGACATCGCTTTACCAGGTCTCCTGTTCTTTCTTTCAGATAGTTCTCAATTGTGAGTGTACATCTGACGAAATGTGCTCAGCATAGGGGTGAGTATGCACAGATATTAATGAAGAAAACAACTGTTTTGGCTGAGTGTCTAATTAAGTAGATGCTTAGCTGTAGTTTCTAGGCATTTGACATAAATTACTTAAAAAATAGAATTCAGGATGGAAATGTCATTAAAATATCACAAGACAAGTATTTTCTGTTCTGTATCCTAGCTTTTCCCCTCCCAATGAAAGAACAAGGGAAGAAAACACAATGGTCTCAACACACATACATATGCACACACCATATGATCAGCTTTAAGAAGCTCACGAGAAACTTGAGTCAGATTCATTTTAAGAAAAGAATGCAAAGCAGCTATTAGTATATATTTTAATTTTTTTACAAAACCTTCCTGCAAAATATATTGATAAGGATTTAAGTGTGAGGAAAGAAAAGCTGTGTTCTTGTGCAGAATGTAATTTTAAACATGCAAAGAAAATTCTTTACTGTGTCTGTTTGAAATAAGCTCTATTTTGGTTAAGATACTGACGCAGCATTTGGGAGGTTTTATTTTCTGCTCTTGCACAAACCTTGTGACTTTTGGGAAGTCACTTAAGCTCTCTGGGAGTTGTATCCCCAAACATAAATAGGGCTGTTCTTAAGCAATGGTTGCTACCAATCTCTAGTGTAGGAGCCATAAATAAGAAATTTTAAATCATTCATGTGTTACTAGTAATCATACACATATCTAGAAGAGATGTACAATATGCTATCTGAACAAATAAGAAAGTCATCTGACTTCAAGTTTCATATTTAAAAGAAAAATCATTTAACAGATCAGTGTGAGAATCACTATTTCTTTAAATGCTTTTTCTTCAGTTAAAACTTGCAGATGACTTAACAAAGTTTAAACACTTACTGTCACAGTCCTGTAAATTTTCAATTGCTGATAACAATCTTGCCCTGTCTTCTGGGTTTGAAATGTTTAATTCAATCAGATGGCTCTCCCTTAGATCCTTTAAGTCCTCTAGAGTTTCATAGCCATTTAGCAAGAGGGTTGAGGTATATTCCTATAAAAAGAAAGAAGCAAATTCTCTTGTGTAAACAAGTACTATGTTTAGTAGAGGAATAGGCACAAATTCTCTTTTACTTTTTTTGTCAGGTTGAAATAGGCTTCATTCTCCGGTCTGGCTGACCTGTTTTTGACAGAAAAAAAAAACCAAAAACCAAACCAACAAAAAACAGGGTTGATAGCAAGAGAAGACAGAGGAACAGATGCCTCAGGGTCCTCCTGTTCATCCAGCATCTGTGTCTGACAGAGTCTGGAAGCAAATTGGACCAGGACAGAGCTCTTCCAGAAGTTATTTAATCTATCAAGCATCTGGACTTTTGTGGGTCACCTCATGAGTTCTTCCCATGGTGAGTTCAGGAGGGCCTCTGAGGTAGGGTGTGAGCTGTCTTTGCAGGAAAAGAGCTTTTGATATATATAAGGGTGAGAAGCTGAGGCAGCAGTCAGCCTTGCCAGGTCACACGTGGTCCCCCTTGAGCTGTGTGTCAATGCAGTATGAAACTCTGCACGTACTCCAGGGAAAGGAGTGTTTGCATCAGCACCAAAGCAATAACTGTTATTAAAAAAGTTACCTGTAAATCATGACCTAATTATGCTTTGACACTCAGTTGAGGATTAGGGTTGCAGAGAGGGACAGAGGCACAGCAGGACCATAGTGCAAAAAAGACTATTGCTCCCCGAAGATCACAAGAAATTAGAAACCCAAATTCTAAATGTTGGCACAGGAGCCAGACTGTAGTCTTGTCCTGAGGTGTCCACAGTCACAGACCTACACTTAGGAACACAGCTGCAGTGAGATTACAGTGACTTGATAAGTCACTACCATACCTCTTTGCATGGAGTCTCTAAGCCTAACCAAACATGGTAAAATGCAGTTCTGCAAACCACTTGCATCAGATAAAAGACAGAAAGAAGCTGGTTTACTTTGCTGCCATCAAAAGTGCTGAAACCTGCCTTTGTACTTCTGCCTGCAAATGACATCCAAACCTGAGTACAGATAAATGAAATGTTTCAAATACATTGGCTGACCTGCAGGTGGACACAATCCAGGAGCTCTTGCAGTGTCTTAGGCTTGGACCTTTTGCTTCCTCTGTGCGGCTTTATCTTTCTGGGTGCAGCCTCCTCTTCCAAGATAATATCCACGTAAATGAACTTGAAATTTCCTACTTTGTTGTTCAGCATGCCTGTCCATATGCCCATGGGGGTTTTACAGATTATATCTATAATGTCTCCTTTCTAAAGAAATTAAAAAAAAAAAAAAAAGCGCACCACTACTTACACATCTCTTTATAGATAGCTTTTCCTCTGTAGACCAAAACCAGCCCCAAACAGACAGCACAGAAACTTAACTACTCAGTGTGAAGTAACTTCTTAAAATAACATAGATTTAGCTCCTTTTATAAAATCCCAGCAACACAATTACAGAAAATGGAGTTTGTTCTTATCTCCAAACTGTTGCGAAGGAGCAATGAGCATAAGCAGCCTTTCTCACTGTTTCTGTGCTCCACTTGGTCCCTGAAAAGGTATAGGGTTATATCAGCAGTCAACTTTTGCCATGGATAGTGGGCATAGCTTTGGCAAAAAACAAGGGAACGCTGTGAGGTTATTTTCCAAATATGTGCCAAAACATTTACACAATAATCTCCAGCATCTCAAGGATCTTCAAAAACTAATAGCTGAGCTATGTGAAAGGCAGAGTCTTACCCATTTCACAATAAAAAACACTGGCTACATTTCTCAAAGACAATAAACTCCATCAATGTCTTCCTGTCTGTCCTTCCCAAAGGACTGACAAATTTTCCCACTATTATTAATACAATTGACTGAGAAAATAGTGGAAAGAATGGCTTCAGCTCTCCACACTTGTGTATTTGCTCACAAATGTGAGTGTAAACAAGAGTCACAACACAGCTACTTTGAGAAGGATTTCTGGTAAAGGTTTTCACAGCTATGCAGTGAGAAACAAGGTCTCAGCTCATCGGAGCAGTCACTCTGAGTAATTCTTGTAGTAAAAAAGTTCCCTTATAAGTCATACCACCCCCACCCTCCCACCTCCAACTTGCTCCCATGAACTCAGAATTGAGTCCTCTCTTCTGGGCAAGTACCACAGAACTTATAAAAATGTTGGAAATCTTTAAAGAGTTATCCAACAAATCCCCACAAAGACATTTCATTTGGCATTCTGTTCCAAAGCTACAATTCAAACTCAGTTTGTTATAATATCTGTTAAGAACTCCAGGATGTTCAATTTTTTTCTGGTCTGGTCAAGAAACTACAAGTAAAGTAGTCACCCTAGTTTTGATATAAACCCAAGTATGAAATTGACTGTGTTCCAGCACCCTGGTTTTGTTATAATATGGAGCTCAGAGTTATGAACACTTTTGAAATGGAAACTAAACAAACATTTGTTTAAAGTGCTATAAACGCCCATATTACTTATAACACTCATGGAGACTCAGAAACTTCAGATGTGGATGCAGATCAGGATTAGGCAGTGTCTCTAAGCCAAGCTGCAGACACAGTTTGAATTCAGATTTGGGGTACTGAAATTTTGTGAGAGAAATTTAGGAGATTTCAGCCCTAAGTATGTTTTATAATTCTAAAATACACATCTCTGGTGACTGAAAAAGGAACCCGTATGAGCCAGCAGACATTTGCCATTTCACGACAAGTTAAACTGTTTTGAAAAAAATGCTCTAGGTGAGGGTGGAAGTGGAGGGCAAGTGGTGAAGACTGCAAGAACTGGCAGAACAATGGCTGTAATAGAGGCCAGAAAGGAGGAGAGTGAGATACACATGAGGATTCTGACAAAAAGATGCTGAAGTGAGAATATAATGTGGATATTAAGATGGTTATGAAGAGGTATAAGAAAGAAGTCCAGATTACAGACATGAGTAAACTGGAGGATGGTGATATTGAATGTATCTGTGCATAGAAGAAGTTTTGCATTGGAAAAACAGACCGATCTTGCTTTTAGAGTGTTACATGAGCTTAACAGTTAAAAAGACATTAGTAAACATATTCTTCACATGCAAGAAATGTCCCCATGGCATTCTTTCTGGAAAAAGACGCCCTAGTGGTTGTCTCACCTTGATTTTCAGAGAGTCAGTGTCATAAGGACTTGGTGTGAAGTCGGTGTGAACTTTGGCTCGACCGCAGAAGGGCCCGCTGTAAGGGACCTCGTCATCAAACCGGAGGCTGTCCCGGTTGCTAGTTCCATCCGAGCAGCTGGTCACCCCACCTTAAAGAAAGTCAAGATGAGAGGTCTTCAACAAATGCCCAGACATACAGTTCTGCACAGCAGCCAAGAGGAAAGTGTTCAAAAGCACACATTTAGAGTAAGAGTGTATTCTGTGTGGTTTTGAAATATTCTAGGAAAAATACATTCAATAAAAAGCATACTACACAAGAAGACAAAAAAAAGGTAGGAGATATTTCATTAACATCTTCCCTACAATAATCCTTTTCTGGTGACGATACTAATAGACACATTTTACTTACAGATTTTTTTGAAATATCACCTCTCCAAATTAATAAAATGTACTCTAAAAGTGCAATTTATGGAATTAATTCTGCTGAACTTCTCCTGTTTATTCAGAGAAATGGAAACAAGTACTGTAGAAGTTATTTTATTTCATTATAGATCTAGCTGAAACATCAAAGGAACCTGCATTGCAGAGGGAAATTTTAATCTTATCAACATTTCTGCCTGTCATTTTATCCAAGTTGAGCAATAAAATATCGGCAGAGTAATTCAAGCAAATTTGAGCAAGCTCTGCAATATCCCTTCCAAATATGTTTTTAGTTAAGAGCAGCAGTGTGTTGGAAGTAAACTCCCGTATACAATTTTCACAAATCACATCATAGAAAATGATCATAAAAACGGTTTTGTTTGAGGTGATTGCTTAAGTGCACAGATCCATCTCAGGGCCAGATTAACTACCAAGTGCAAATGGTCTGGACTGCAGCTCAAGTCCCCACTTAGGACTCATGTGGTGCCTGCAGTGATGGCACAGCAATGTCATCACAGACAGCCATGGCCTGCTGCCCAGCAAATGTCCACATAAGAGCAATGGATAGAGAGGTGCAGGCAAACTCTACTTCTTATCTGCCCTCTGATTGAGACTACCTTCTTGGGGGAGGGTTTTCAGTGGATTTGTGGAGAAGCAGGCTGTGTTTCTCTGCATCTGGAGCCCCATCACCCATCATCTCATAGAGACCTCCCACTTTGTCTGCCTCACATCTGCAGGGCAAAGGATGATGAACTCACAGCCACTACCTGCAGAAAGGATGCTTGTATGGCTGCACCCAGTGATTGCAACCCTATGGGTGCCAGCACCATAGCAGTGATAACCCCTAAGACACATTTATGGTAAATATAACAGCAACATCCCCTGTAATACATGCTACTTTATTTTTTACTTCAGTTAATACTTCCACTTTCAATAATATTCAGCTTATTTCTGGAGAGAGGTGTATCTAACCTAGCTTCCAACCATTTAATAAAATTACACTTTTATCTGCCAGACTGAAAAGCTCTTTATATTTTTGTTCACCAGGTCTGCTACCTCAGACTTAAACAATAACAATATTGATCCAGTGACTGAATAAGAATTATGGATATCTTGTACTTACTAGATGAGCTCTGGCCACTGTTCAGACTATAGAGACTTTCCATAGAGTCACTGGCTTTCAGGGAGACCTTCTCAGTGTGTATTCCACCACCAGGGTCACTATCTTCTTTTACTTCTTCATTCTTTAACACAAAAGTTAGATGTTAACCACCAAGAGATGTACTTTAGATAAACATTTGCTTGTTGTTTGATGGGGTTAATTATTTATTTATTTAAAATCATAATTGCATATTAACTTTATTAAGAACCACTCTGTGAGATTTTAGAAGTATTTTAGAACTTGATGCCTGGTACTAAGGATGCCCAGCACCACCTCTAGCACTTGATGATCTCTAGCACTTGATGATCTCATGTCTCCTCTCTGTCCCACTCATTTCATTACACTCCTGCTCAAGCAGCTAAACTTACTCTTCATCTCAGAAGACTGCAATATACTACAGAAGAAAAAAAGGATTGTAATGGGAAATTTGCAGGTAGTCAGATAAGGTGTTTTTCATGATTGTCTTAGAGGGGGAGATAGAAAGTTTAATTCTGAAAGCACATGGTGAAGTGCTAGCTGATGCAGCTGCATATCCCACTGAACATCTGAAAAACATGGGTGTTTGGTGGCAGGCTGGCACCCAAGCCAGAGTGTTCTGAAGGCAGCTTGCACACATGTACATTGTTGTGTCTACAGCATGGTTTAGCACTGTGCTCACCATATTGCCCAAACCACACATTGTCCTCAAAATCCAGCGCATTTCAGACTTAACAGATGCACATTTCTCTCAGAAATTCTAATGGTGTACGAAACTGGCCCCTTGAACTTACAACATTAAATCACACCTCAGGTATCACAGCCTATTCAAAACAAAAAGATCCATACTTCAATCAGAGGTAAATTAGGGATGATGTAACAATGAAATGAAATAATGATGAGCTTTCCAAGGATGAAGTTTCTTCAGCAGATTTCGTCACATTGTCAATATGCATGATATTCTGATGCAGCAGAAACATCCTGCAGTACTTATAATGTTACATTATATTTGGGAAAATACTAATTATTCATCAGCTGGATGATGAAATCATGCAAAGATGTCAGTGCATGTATGAAGTAGAGACCCATTCAAGTACATATAAGGCATAGCATTGAAATGGAAGCCTGTATTGGTTTTCAACAAGGACAGTGCTTGTTACACCGGTCAGCAGCATAACCCATAGATTAATCAGTGGTCTCGTATTGATTGTCATCATCTCCTGCAGGAATAAAGATTATGTTACATGTGTGTCCAATCAGATAATTCATTGAATTTCTGTCAGGTGAATTGCTGCTGCAAGTGTGCAGAAGGTAAATGCTGAAATTCTGATTTTTCTTTCTTAAAATGTAAAAATCATAGATTGCAACCTCTTGAATTTTAGCAAAAAATGCAATGTAAATTAATGAAAAAGAAATCCCTGTCTTTGACCTCCAAAAACTGTCTAAAATGTGAAACACTATTTTCTACTTGTGAAGTTTCTTATTTATTTTCCCTACTTCTTTGATACTGACAGGTGTGAGATAGGATACAGACTAGCTAGATTATTTAGGAAGATTAAGTATGACAAATCTTTTTTCCTTTTTTTTTTTTTTTAATTTGGAACTCACTGACAGAACATACTGAGAAAAGAGTATTTGCAGCGTGTGAAACTTTATATGTTTTTTATATTTAATGAAGATAGGTTCACTAAGATTAGGTAAGGTAAAAGCAGATAAGGCATATGAGCTGTCATGCTATAGGATGGTGGCAGACGTCTACAAAATGGACTTTGGAAATAATTCTTGTATTGAAAGATAAGTTCTTCTAATGAAGCATTTTGTACAGGTTGACCATCAGACTGCTGGTGGGGGTTCATCTGGTACTCCCTTGTGTCCACATCAGGAGGTGATGCTTATACAAATGCTCACTGATGACAAAGCAAAATTCAATCATGTAAAACTCCTTTGTCTATCTTGGGGCCTTACTGTGTGATGCTTTAAATGTATATATGCATGTGTGTGTACATTAACATGCACATGAAAGAAAGGGTACATACTAAAAGCTGTTTTAATTCAGTAGGTGTTACCATATGTTTATGGATTGTCATAACTGACGACAACTGAAACATGAACACTTGCACGTAACACTTTTACTTCATACAAATTATCATCAAACACAAGATTCTTGAGCTGTATTTACCATTTCCTCAGAGAGTGCCTTGATGTACTTTCTGCCCATCTTTTTCTTCATGGTAAGGGAAATGGCTCTCATCTTCTTACTTAAACTTCCTCCATTATTTGCAGCTTTAGTTTGTATGGCATCTCCAATGTCACTTATAGTCTCCAACTCAGATATCTGTTTTGAAATAAAAAGGCAAGCAAGCAACAGCTCACCATGAAAATGAAATTTAGTGTAGTGGAATAGGAATTACAGAAATATATTAAGGACACCAATGCGTTAGGATGACTAAAGTCAGTCATAGCCATTTTCCTGGGGAAACCTAAACAGGTTTGTAGCACACCACTGTATGTGTGAGTGAGAGAAAGAAAATATATCTTATGCTAGAAAACGTTGTTTCCATTTTTTACTGTCCTTCATCCAAACAAGAATTGAGGGGATTTATGGAAGTTCTTGAAAACAAAAATGACGTATCTGTGGGTTGCATCCATGTGGTGTCTGATTTGGATATGCACCAGCCTGAAGTACACATCTGTCTTTTTGAAAAACTGTTTCTAATCTTCCCATCAAAGTACCAAAGTTCAGGTGTGATTCTTTTTTCATTTTGGCAAGGGCTCAATCACTCAGTCAGATCCAGGTACACAAGTTTTCACCAGTGTACAACTAACACAGTGATCTCACAATGTTTTTGCATAACTGTCATGGGAAAGTGAACTGAAGAAAGTAGAATTCTGTGTTATACAGACCTCAGCTGAATCATCTGTCTTTGATATTGAGTGATGCCTGAAACGGTCAAAGCTTCCAAAGCTGCTTGTGCGCTGTAAAAAAGAACAGAAGACAAACCTTGACTCACTGACAGTGTTTTGTTCTGTTATTAAAACTTAAATAGAAATGTCAAGTCACCTGTTTATGTTTAAAATTCCTCCCAGATCAGTGTACCATGAACTGTTACATCCAGCTAGAAACAAACTAGGAGGTGATTATAGGGGAAAAAAAAAATGTTACCGTACCACCAGAAGCAGAAAAGAAGGATAAGAGAACCAATACTACTTCATATAGTAACTAGATCATGGATATGATTGAGTTCTTCTACATCAGTTTCACACATTCATTATACACAGATATCTATGAGTCACTTCTAGGTAAGATTGCTGTCCGTAAACTCAGAAAACAAGGTGGTTCCATAAATATTATGCAAGCTATAGAGCCAATAATGGTGGTGTCAACTGTTTATGGTTTACATTCTCAGCTGGGAAGATTTTTTATGGTTCTTTACCAACAGGAATCAGCAAGGACCACTGAGGATTGTAAATAAGCACTTTTTTTTCAAAAATTCCTGTATTACAGAGGGAGTAAGTAACAGAATAATTATGTGGGCTACGGCATATAAGAAAGCAAGCATATAAGAAGCATATAAGCATCACCTGAACTGTGCAGTAAAGGAGCATGAATGGATTGCTTTTACTTCCTTCTAATTTTCATCGTTTCTGTATGTGGATAATTGACATGGTGAGGAGGAAATTGGCACATGAGATTTTTGCAAGAGAGGTCACACCAAAATACCTGCCAGACAGGACCAGGCAAAATTGTCTGACATTCTACTGCCCACAGTGGAAAACTGAATAAAATTGGCATTGATGGCAAGGCAGAAGTCCCTTTAAGTGTGGCCCTAATAACAGCCAGAACTGAGGTATTTATCAACTCTATGGTGTATTTAAAAGCTTGCTTTATACCTTCACCAATTCTTAAAGTTAGATCCAGAACGACTCCCTTTTTTAAATTTCTTCACTCTGCCATACTAAATGAAAGTCTTTTAATGCAGTATCAGATTTCTTGAAGCAGGGTTTACTATTATATACTATGCAATATTATCTCAATATACTTATAAGTATTGAAAATCCCCTCTGGAGGGTAAAAACACAAGTGATTTCACACTACCTGGTTACAGGTTTTCCTGTATTTATTAATTAATTTACCTTGCCCACATGATTTCATCCAAACCAGTTCCTTGCTCCATTGCTTTCTTCTCCCCAGGCCCTACATGAGCCATCTTTTCATCTCCCCCCAGGTTTCCAAAGCAGCCATTGTGCCCTCTTCACAGGTACCTCCAGCTACCTGTGTTTGCTCCCCATCTGGGAACACCACAAGCCAGGAAATTGGCTGTGAGGTCCTGGATCTGCTCTACCATTACACCTTTCCAGTCTTCCCTACCAGGTAAAAGTTTTCATGAGGTAGCCTCAAAGGCAATTGAGGCAGACCATCCTTTGGCAACAAAAAGGGTGGAGAAAAGGACTGGTTTAATAGCCTGTCCCATTGCCTAACTTCATGTTGCAGACATGCTTAATGCCAGCACACACCTGCTTCCAGAGAAGCTAAGGGGACATCTCTCAGTGATTGTAAGAGGAGCAGAACTGCCAAACACCGATTGCTGCAGGGAACACCAACTGTGCTGTGCCCATCCTCCAGTTCCCTACCCAGGCAGCAGGGTTTAGAAAGGCTGTGGGAGTGCTGTCCTCTGGAAAGGTGGAAAAACAGCTGTTTGACAAACCCTCTGAGCCAAGACCTAAGTAACAATTTAGTCTGCTGGCATGTTTCTGGGTGCTGGTATAGCCCTGTAGCTGTTCTGTTCACAGCTACCAAGCTGCTGTTTGCTGCCGTGTTTCCTTACGCAGCAGTTAGTCCTCTGCAGGACTCATCAGGAATAGTGTCAGGATCCTGATGCCATACAGGATGGCAAGGTAGCATTCAGGCTTTGCAACTGCAGTGTCAAGGAAGGAGTTCATCAAAATGATACCAGCTATGTGGAGCACACAGATACCTCCCCTGGGTGTTACCATCCAAGAAGGACCCCATCTTATTCTGTCCCTGCTCATAAATCACAGGGTAACTACCCACATTCTCTCCTTTATCTCTTACACATAGTCACTTTTAAACTAAATATAGTTTGTAGAGGGCAAGAAAATGTGACAAAGAAAAGCTATGGGAAGCCATGTGAATATACTTCATCTTAAAGTCTCTGTTTGAGAAGAAAATCAGCATTCCCTGGAACACAACTGAAAATAAAACTCCTTGTCATTTCATTTCCCTGTTTTCCCACACTTATTTATTAACCAGCTCCACCTACCCCCCCAAAAAAATTTATTGTGAACATAGCAGTGGAAAAGGCCTGAGCACAATCATATAGAAGAGGAAAGTGTACCCACATTTTGGGCCTTTGTTCTAAGCACTGCAGTTTAAGAGAAAAAGAAATAACTTTTTTTTTTTTTACTACATTTCTGAGCACATCTAACCTGAAAAATATTTCCAGCCAAAGGTTATTTGAAGAAGCTGACCCAGATTTGTGAATATTTTTGGACAAGTAAAATGACATTTACTATTCACTGAGGGAAATAAAAAAAAAAAAAGACAAGAAAAAAATCACACAGCTCTCCTCTTAATTGATTGTAATCTCTGAGAAAATCTCTGTTGACTAAACATTGTGGCTTGTTTGTTTTTACCTTCTGAAATTGAAAAGGACAACTTGAATTCTACACTTTAATTTTATCTAAAATTCCCATAAAGAACTTTGTTATTAAGTAGATGAACAATATCCTGTGACAGGGGGCTAGCTCAATAGATGATATAAAAACACAGCCCCAAGGATTATGGTTCTATTAGACAGGATTAACACCTTTCACTGGCTTGTCAACCCAGCCAAATGTGCCCTGCAGCATGAAGCGGGAGGGATAGAAAAGGGGAGGCTGGGATTCACAGCAATATTGGGAAAGTATAAAATAGTCTCACATAGTGCTCTCTAAACATACAGTGACCTTTCTGTTGCATTCAATCACTTCAGGATGTCTAGTAGGAATAACTGTATATTAAAGTGCAGATGTGCTGCAAATACTTTAAAAGGAACAAGAGGAAAAACATTGTTTATTGTTGGTCTTACCTATAAACAGCCCGAGCACAGGGAAAGCAGTTATTCTTTTTCGACCCTTGAAACAACCTTATATCCTACATGTGCTGAAGCCTTGGGCTATTTTGTAGTGTACTTCAATGTTGCTTCATCCCTATTAAATATTAATAAGGGTTACAGGATGATTTCCACTATTCTAGATAATGGTCTTGTTGCACTGGAGAGCACTAAATAGGGCTGCTTCAGCAATTCTCTATACTAACTTTTTCCATTAAGTAATCAATAGCTACCACCTTTTAAAAATGTATTCAACCCCATTACAGTGATAACAAAAAGCAGATTTAGGAGCTCTGGGCTGCAAAGGGAACTATTACTTTCAGTAGTGTCAGTCACTGCATTAGTGTCAGGGAACACCTACTTTGTGAAGATATAGACAGGCCTTATTTCCAGAAGGGAAGCTTTCCAAGTAAATGCAAAGCTGCTAGGAGAAAATATGTTATTGACTTTTGATAGCAGGATTCAGCATCTTATAAAGTTAAGTGATTTTTCTGGATGGATTCATGCAAAAGCTACCAATGATATGTTAAGCAAATATGAATTTTCTCAGTAAAATCTAATGGAGGCATGGGCAGAAGAGAAACACGTTTATTTTCCCACACAAGGACAGATGAAATCATTTCTACAAATCAATGCATTAACTTTTGTCCTGTCCCCTACGGTATACCAAATTAGCATAGTAGAAAATATCAAATATATTTTTCAGCATTTTAGAATTTCTTCCATCTTTTCCTTTATCTTCAATTCCCTGAAATACAGGAACTTTAAATAATCAATTTAAAGGGGTAAGTGCTATGTAATTGCTGTTTATTGTAATTTGGACAGTCTGCAGTTGATGATCTGTTTTGTCTGTAAATAGCCTATCATTTTCCCCAGCAAATGGTATGGTATACAAGTGAAAAAAAAAACCAGGAAGAGGTTCTGCAGTCTGTGTCTTTCTGCTATAAACCATCCTTCCCTTGCAGGGCATATCACAGAAGTGAGTTAGTTCTTATGATAAACTAGTCAGAGCTTCAACACGTCTAAAGACAACCTTTGAGCCAAAACTGACACCATTTATCCTGATAAATACTCATTATCAGAGATAATAATCTCATATTTTTCTTCAGACAATTCACACTGCTCAGAGATCTGACTGCCTGCTGCTTCAAGTCCTATTCAAAATAGCTTTTAAGTCCAGCATGATACAATGGCTTTGTACTGACCCTCTTACACAAATAAATCTCTTCAAATTCCTCTATGCATTTTCATTTTTAGCTTCCATTTATCCTTATACTACCCACACCATCTAAGCTGTATAGGGGCAAATGTGGTCACTGGGAGTAACAAAAAGGGAGCTCAACATGTTGCCCAATTTCCTTGCCCATCACAGACATTCATATTCTTCCCTCTCTCCTAAGAAGAAGCCACAGCAGCTCCCAAGAGGACAGTCTGTGCTTGCTGCTTTGATCAACGGAGGTAAGTGGAGCTCAGGATTTGATTCATTTCGTCTATTCTTTGATGTGCCTGGTTTCTTCATGAGGAGGAGACTACTATGAGAATGAAATTAAGAGTTACCAAAGCATGGATGAATATTGCCACTCTGCTAGTTTATCTTCTTGCATAGATAATCAAAGAAATAGGCTCCTACTTTATCAGAAGGCAAGGTAACAGTTTTTAGCTTTTGGGGTGTTCTGTGGAAAAGAAAACCAAACCAAAACACCACCCCTCACTTCTGTATAAAGACTGAGAATTTGCATACAAGACTCAGTAACTCTTCGAAGAGTAATACATAAGTAAAGAAAAAGACTACATTGTGACTTCCCTACCTCAGGGATTTTTTCCTATTTGCACATTAGTTACACATATAGAACTTCTGACCACCACTAACCAAGCTATTAATGTAACTTATAGTCCACATGAAAGATGGCCTAAACCTTGTACTTCACCAGTCAAAAGCAATAAAAAAGATACAGCTTCTTCTTGCTAACTCAAATAGGGCAATCTACTGAAATGGCATTTTTAACTGGCTTAAAAATGACTCTATAAAAGACTGGTTGTTATCGTGGTCTGGTATTCAGTAACTGAATGGAGGTAGAAAGAGAGGGGAGCAAAGTGGTCTTTGAACAAAAGTGCTGCCACAAAATGTAAGAGCAAATATCCTAATTTTAGTGATGGAAAATGACTGGAAAAGAAAAGCTGTATAAAATAATGAGTTAATCGTACTTAACACGAGTCAACAAACTGCTCTCCAAAATAAACATTTAGCGGTTATTTTATCAGTACCTCCATCTGGTACCAGCCTCAGTCTCTCAAGCCTGAACCAATGCTGACACAAAGCACGTAGTTCCTGATAATGCAGCCCACACGTCAGATTTTCCACTAGAAATTCTGTTCTTGAGTGCTTCCAAAGGGCAGCTCAGTCAGGGAAGGCACCACCGCAGCTGACAGTGAGGGGGAAACTACTGTTCACAGTGTTAAACAAGAGTGAGATGGTTTGCAAGGTCTGTAAGTCTTCCTTAGGAAGAGGGAAGCCATGTAGAAAGTGGGAGCAAAAAGGCAATTTTATCTGACAAAAAATGTGTTGTGTTGATTAAGTAAGTTTGTGAGGAATTAAATAAGGAAGCAATTTAAGAAACGTCAATCTTAACACTAAGAAAGTTTTTTGCAGCTGAGTGTTGCAAAATGTTCAAGGAGGGGGAAAACCTGACTTCTTTTCCTGTAAATGCACATTGACCCTGAATTTTGAGCACCATCATTCCTGGCCAGTTGCTGTAGAGCACTCTTAGTTCCCAATGAGAAAAGTCACTCCAAGTGCTTCTTTTGCAGTCTGTCCAGCTCTGGGAGTATGCACACAGGTTATTTGCAATAATTATGTAATTAAGACTTTATTATTTATATGACATTTAATTAAAAGTGACTTTCAGTGGCACACAAAACCATGAAAAGAAAATTACTTTAAAAGAAGGTTAAGGATGTGTGACAAACTCAGAGGAGCTATGAAAATGACAGTTAAGGACTTGGCATGATGTGTACTTCTACCTTCCTGCTATCCTTTTTTACCCTTCATTTACACATGGGCAGAAACATTGATGGGCAGGCCTGGAAATCCACAGAACCATGGCTGCAATAAAGGGGAGTGCTGCCTGGGCTGGTTAAACTCTACGTAAGCATTGCAGGCTTTGATCTTTAATCTCTTAAATAACAACATAGTTTCTCTCCTGAAATTTTCTCCTCTCCGAACCAGATGAATTCACAGATGAGTTCTCATATTTTAAAAATAATTCACCTTGCTTCAATTAAAGTCCTTTTCCTGCTTACTTATATAGCATGATTTTATTAATGCTGTGTGTTGTCTAGGCCCTGACCTTGCAGGGTTCAGCTGGATTTCTAATGTGAGAGAAATTGCTCACATGCATGTTTGCAGAATGGTCTTTAAGTGAAGATGAAAATACATACGCCCTAAGATGAGCAGAGAAGCATACAGCCTCCAAGGGCACAAGTTTTAATGGGACCCCCTCGTCCATCCAGGTAGGAACATAACTGCCATGAACGCTCCAATGCCAGAGCAGAAGCGGCAGTAAGGAGCCTCCGTCCGTGTTGTACTATACATAGAGCGAATGCAGAATAGCAAGGGGAGACACAGCATGTCCAAGGGCTTTGCTGTTCCTTTCCGCAGCCTGAGAAGCAGCCACAGCTGCCAAGTGCAGCGCACTTGTCTGCCTGCCCTGGAGAGGAGCAGTGAAGGATAGGTAGAAAATACTCCAGTCTGGTGTGACACTGTTTTGGTCAGAGCCTCTGTTACACAACTGCTGTACCAGAGCCTTACAAGATCCTTTACAGTGGTTATTTCGATGTCAGCAAGAGCCTCCTTGCCTATCTTATGCTTTGTTCATGCATGGTATGGGAGCTGATCCCGCTCCCCGGCAGCCACCGACAGTGAATGGCAGCTTCTGCATTCCTTGATAGGGAGAGGCAAGTTTTCAGTGGAAGGTGTTCCTTCAAATGACCTTACAGAGGCAAACAAGATTAAAATATAACCTCTAAGCCATGGTTAAATCTGACTGTCCCAAAAGCTCATTTGTTTTTTCTGAAGTGTAAGCAAACCTTAGAAAACCCTTACACAAGTTTTACTGCTGTCCTGCAGTCTTATCCTTGACAACAGGTAATGATCAACAATAAGCTAATTCTAAGAAATTTGTGGGAGGGGGGAGATACAGAGTTAGTTTTTATTACTTTTAAATGAGTGTTTGATACATCATGTTGGTTGCCCTGATTAATGTGCACAGCAAACTCAGCCATTGGAGTTGTAATGTTTCTGCAAGCTTCCCTACAGCAAAGCTTAGCCATTAATTCAGTGGCATATGTCAGCTCAGCAGAGCAAGGTCACTCCTCTCTTTCAAGGGGAACCTTTTTAGAAATAATAAAACTGACAGAA
This sequence comes from Chloroceryle amazona, assembly GCA_027560015.1. NCBI lineage: Eukaryota > Metazoa > Chordata > Aves > Coraciiformes > Cerylidae > Chloroceryle > Chloroceryle amazona. The sequence continues at coordinate 44,580 of JANHFX010027563.1, forward strand.
AGTTCTTTTTTGCATGCTTTATGTCACCTGAGGTTGAGTGCTGCAGTTAATATCACAGAGCTTATAAACATTCCCATCTTCAGCAATCTCCAACACCACTGGGCTCTTGGAACTTCAATGTTTTTTGGTTTTTTAAAAAGTAATAGAGTGACAGTTTTATGTGGGGCAGATATACAGTATGTAATCCTAAAGAAGCAAAAAAATGAACAAATCTTTTCTTGGGGTCTTTAGAGGAGAAATTTTGGAAGGCAATAAGAGAATGCTGATATTGCATGATACATTTAGGATAGTACTTAGGGAAAAAGATGTAGGATTAAGGACTTCATGGATGCTTGCACCTTTGGCTGAAAGGGAGAAAATCTTAAAACCTTAATGGTCTACCCTGTTTCCATTTCACTGTTAACTGATACTGCAGGCTGGAAATCTGTATAGGCATGCAATATAAAAAGAACACAAAGTTAATTGATCTATTTATGGAATAATTTTGAACTTGTAAGTAGATGAAGATGTGTTAGGATAACTGATTGTGATTGGAGCTTATTTATTGGTATACAAATATTATGGAGCATGATAAACAAACTAATTAGCTGAAGAATAAGATCCAAACAATAGGCCAATTCCCCCCCTCCCCCATTATCTCCCTTCAGACATCCTGACTACACTTGATTAATGAATCCATAGTGAGATTAGCTGAAATTGCCTTAATGGAGATGCACTGCAGTAGAGAAGCAAAATTCAGTGCAGTATTTCTCATCAGTCACTGTGAAATTTAGTGTTTCATCAAATCTATATGTCCATTTATTTACACTATTTTTATCTTAAGAAAAAAAAAAAAGACTATACTCATTACTGTGGGTTAACTTTTGACTTCCTTAAAATGATGGCCAAGGCCACCATTTTTTCCTTTTCATGTATCCTCCCTTGTCAGAAGGCTGAGTTCCAGTCTTGGCTTATTGCCATCAATGGGCCAAAGTTATCCTCGAAGAAAGCACACATGGTACTTCATTGCAGCCTTGTAGGTTTCAAAAACTGGACATGCTTGAACAACATATGCCTGGGAATATGAAATATGCTCCTGGGAAATGTGAACTCATAAAATAACTTCCATAAACTTTTGGGTTTGTATCAGTGTGGATGATGAACAAAGGTTTCCAGTTCAGGGTTTCCTAGTTATTTAGCACTGCATAAGAATACTTCTTAGTGCAGAAGTTAGGATGTTAAATTCTGGGTTTTCTTTGAAGCATAAAATCTATAACTGCAGTCCCAGGAGAGAAATCTAGTAATCTAAGGACAAAATAGCATCCTGATTCTGTTCAGGTCACTCATGTAGCAGAAAGGAGTGAGTACAATCAACTTACCACTAGCACCAGGTACAGCAAATGGTACAAGTGTAGTATGAGCACATCAATTCCCCTCACTCTGTTCAGTTGTCTCTGTGGCATAAGCTTATTGTGATCACAGCTCAATGTAAAACTATGGTTTCATTTCATGAAAAGCAAATGTACCAGGCATTTGAAGAGTGTTTTCATTCTGATGCACAACAAAATTCAGACTAAGCTTTTCACCACTGCTCTGCATGCCTGCAGACATAGATACTGCGGCACAGGCAGAAGTGAGGGCTTTGAGGTGTTATATGAAGCCCAAATTTGAGACCATACTCCAAATCCTACTCAAATCTGGCCTTTCATTTCAAAGGGAATTGTGCCAGCTACAAGGTTTTAAGCTTTCAGAAAGGGTAGGAACACATCTACCCTTCCTGTTTCATCAGGTACCAACAAAAATCCCAAACACATAGTTTACAAATTTTTACCCATGTAGACACAATTACCAAGAGACATTAATCAAGCAAATATAAGCTCCATTCTGCAGAGAGAAAGAAAATATTGAGAACTCCTACAGACAATATCAGAAGAGCCTGGCCATGTACTTGTGACAGTCATTTCATGCAACCTCTACACAGGCTCTGAGCTGCTCAGTAAACCATGTCCTCTTTCCAGCTCTGTGAAGGGGTTTTTGGACTTAACATCCGCCCTTAAAAAGGAGGCAGACAGACATAAGTATAGGAGAAAAACTGCACAGCTGTGGCAAGTGAAAGCAGTTCATGAGTGGTAAAGCTCAGCATCCGCTTTGCACAGGTGAAGGCAGCAGAGAGTCAAGCTGTGTAAACTCATTCAGCTGTCTCAGCCAGTTTGTCATCTCAACTTCATGTATATACTTTTGGCTGTGATGTTGCTAAGTGAAACTGATTTCTATCTCAAGACTGCAGGCTCTCAGTGACAAAGCTCCATCTTTATCTGAAGTGTAATGGTAAAGGGAAGACATGAAAATGCACCATAGCTTTTCAATGCTTTCTGCTTGAACAGCACTCCTATACTGCTTCTCCCTGAGGAAGCTATGAAAAACTCTGCAGAAAAACCTAAACCTAAACACAAGTACTCAAGTATTCCAGCAGGCCCTAACTTCATTGCCTTTCAACATACCTGAAAGAACAGCAAACCTACCATGCTTTCTGAATGAAGTCACCATGACCAAATAGAGGAACTTACAATGTCCTATGGTTCTCAAGGAAGTAACTATTTAGCATCCCATGGAAGTCAAGGAGTGTGAGGTTACTTGTTTGTTCTTGTGTAGATTATAAAAGAGATTAAGATATAAAGGGGTAGGAAGGGGAGTAAAACTTCATCCAGAAGACATAATGGTGCAAAATGTTAGGTGGATCACTAGATCTTTTACCTTGAGAAAGCTTCATGTCATCCTCAAGGATGGGCAATAGTAAGAGATGAGAGACCTTTTGCTGTTGACATTCAGCTTATCAGAAAGATGTCATGACTGTCAGCTAAGCAGCCTGAAGACTGTATACAGGTGAAGTCATTATCCAATTTTCTGTGTATTCATGGAATAAACCAAGAGGTACTGGGAAAATGTGGCAGTATGGTGTGTAGTATGTACAGTCAAAGAAGCAGATGAAAATCTCGACTTTTCCCTAGACTGCAATTTCAGTCTCAGATTTGGGAAGAACAAAAAAAAGTAAGAATGTGCTCTTGGGCACACGGTAAGTGGAATAAGATATAAAAAGACAGAAAGGCAAGAGTAAGCAGGTATACAGGAGAGGGATTTCACTTGGGGGAAAAGGTAGGTGGTCATTCATCTTCCTGTGGTATATGAACACATTTGCACACAGATGACTTCATCTGGTGTACGAAACAAAGTTTTCCATCAAGAGGGTTTAGAGGACATATGACTTGATAAATATTCAGAGCATATATATAGCCTGGTGCCAAGCATTAGAATGTCTAGAGCAAAAACATTGGCATTGCTATTCATGGAGGAGAGTATAACTCTTTCTAAGAACTGAAGCATGCTTTCAGAAGATAAAAGTTAAGGGATATTGTGATTACAGAGACCCAGAAGACATTTTATTTCACTTCTCTGCAGTGGATACTGCTGGGGTTTTCTGATCACACGTTGTAGGATTGAGTCTTCTGGCTAATGTGTTTGCAGACACCCACAAATTGCTTACAGCAACTGGTCAGTATTGGCTTTATAATGACTTCAGTCTGGATTTATGCTGACGCACATTACTAGAAAAGTGTTAAATCCTACAGAAAACTGAAGGCCACATCCTCTACCTGTCTTGTTTTTTTCCCAGCAATGACAGATATCCTGTTCAATGTTTAAGTTGGGGTATTTGGGGTTTCCTAGAAACACAATATTTAAGTAAGTCAACTACTTCATAAAGCTGAGCTAATTAAAGAATTAGAAGGCAACTAATGTTGATTTATGTAAACTTGGTAATTCTACTGCAGTATTTATCAGAAAGTAGTTATAAATGTTGTGGTTGATAGTCTGGTTTCTAAAAATGGCTGGAGAAGGTGATTCAAACCTCTTGAAATAATCTTGCTTGCTCAGGGACAAAAAGAAAGAACCAAACTGGTTTTGTTACTCCAAGCAAAATGAATATTTGTGTGAAAATATTCCCTTCAGAAAATTTGCTCTTACTTGTTTTAGAATATTCTGCTATTAAGGACTTTATCCTGGCTAATTAAGGAAAACCAAGACAAGGAAGAAATAAGAAATTACTTGAATTTTGTGCAAAGTTGGTCAAAACTTAAAAGTTGCGGTAAGCAAGAGAACACACAAAATAGGCCAGGAGTAGAGCAGGCCACAGATGACATTTTTTACTTTGGCACACAAGCTAGTCGAGAGTTGTGTGAACCCTCAGTGAGCCTGTGTGTTGATATGAGCTCAAAATGTGGAGTCTGGACATCCTAATCAGCCTTTTGGCAAGGGCCAGGAGAGAGCAGGCTGCTCTTTCCATACAAAGACCCTGGACCTTTACTTTCTGGTGAGAAAACAAAACTCCTGAATTTTCAAGACTTCACTAGAAGAGATAGGCTAACATACATGTTAAGATACAACTTCCTGAAACTGCTGTTGGAAAAAAAAATAAAAATGAATGGCTAATGATCAAGAAGAAGGTGATAATATAAATGAAGAAGAAAAAATACCAGAGGTAAGAGGAGCAGTAATATGACTGCAGAACCTTCCACTCACATATGAAAAATAACCCAAGGTTATCTCTAACCTTGTTCTAGTTTTTTTATGAAGCCTTAAGGAGACAAGAAACACCTTCTGAAGTGTCACCTGCAATCCCTTTTTTCTCCATCTACACGTACACGGTTATTACAGGTATCCTTTTTTTCTTTCGCCGAACCCTCCCTGATAAAGGCCCCAGGTATTTCCACTATAAACCAGGTTCTTAAAACTACTTCCCAGTTGTTGTCATCCTTTTCTGCTTATTTAACAGAGTTCAAATGGATTTTGACAAACAGTCTTTCTTCAAGAGGCAATGCAGTAAAGACCTTTAATGACAGAACTATGTGTCATCTTTGCCTATAAGCATAAATTTGCACAGCGGGCAGTACGGTAAAAACAGCTTATCATCAACTCATCACCTCTCATCATTGTTAGAATGAAATGCAAATGGAAACGAACATCACTTCACTCATGGTTGTGAAAATTAGCATCTGTGACATTAGCAGTCACTCATTTATTATGCACTCAAAATTTCAGGGGGAAAGAAAAGAATAGAAAACTTGCTGTTTTCAGAACTCTACCAGCCTTTACCTTTGAAATAAAATTAAACCCCTCAGCTTTCCTCACTCAAGGATAAATCCTAGTTAATATTCATTAACACTGAGCAATCTCTTCACTGCAGATCTTGTCCTACAGAAGATATAATTATGTCTTGAATTATTTTTGGTCTTTACGTTTGCTGTACCTATTTTCTGTTTTCTTTCATTTAATATGTATTGCCCACTGGAGAGTCACAAGCCACGGTCTAAGAAAAAATAGCACCAAAATACTTGCTTATAACATCTGTCTGCACTACAGGCTCCAAACACTTAGGCAAGTGACAAACTTCAGTCAGACGACACATCCCATTGAAATCAGTAGGATCACAGGTAATTTTTTCATTTAAGTGTGTTAACAAAATCAGGATAAGGCCTTCTGCGAAGAATATATAAAAAGGGAAATTCTTGCCTCAAGTCTATGGCAAAAATGTGCATTGATTTCTGTGGAGGCATGGTTTCATTTAAAGCTATAAAAAGGAAAATTATTGGTATGAAATAGTACTAGGGAACAAAGTTCATATTAAAATATTTCCTTCCATCAGATTTTCCACTGTTTTCTCATAACCTTGAAAATAAATTATAGTTTATCACTTAAGTAAGCGAATATTGATTTAATTAGAAATTTGGACATATTTTTGCCTAAACATAATGCACAGCTATTGACCCTGAATTGTCTTACACACCAGAAGTAAGCTGAGTTTCAAGCACCAAGCGCATTTGGAAGCAGAATAAGGAAACAAAAATGTCTCAGACCTTTAGTATAAACATAGATCAACTGTCATGTAGAGTAACAACACAAGACTTCCTTCAGTCAAGCCAGAAAAAAATGGCACAAAGTCATCTTTGCTTCAGCTTGAAGTAAAGCCAAGAGTCATCAGGCAGAATTTGAGAGAGAGAGAGAAAGGAATAGGCGTTCCCTAGCACATTATATTCTGTGAAGAGGGCAAGACAATGCAGGGATGGTTTACAGATTATTTTCACCTTCCATTGTCATTTACACCTGGCCAGATGTGTAAAACAGTGCAAAGTGGAATGCAGAGTATCTGCAAAATGCTTTAAGGTGATTTATTTGTAGAGTGCCAGGATGTGGTGCTGTCTGAAGCACATACAAAAGAGAAGATCCTGTATAATATCCTAGCCTGTTTTTCTTTCAGTCTTTCCAAACCTGCTTTGTGCCACTCCCCAGATACAGTGACATCTGTGATGTCTTAAGAACCAGAGAGGCTAAAATCCAGATGATTTTAGGGGTCTGACTTTCATCTTCTAAGTCAACAGCAGTCTTCCCCTCCAGCTCCCTAAGGGGTGGTGGGACAGACTGCACAATTTCCTAGCTGAAACACATCTAGTAAAAGCACCTTTCCTCCCACTTGCTGTGGTATTTTCCTGTTCTGCAACTAAAACTCCATCAATGCAAGAGACACATGCTTTCTCTGCAATGAGCTGGAAGAGCTGAGGCTGACTCCGGTCATCAGCATGTCCACAAACTTCAGGGATAGGTGCAAGACCTTGTTTGTTCAACCTCACCTGCCCACAAATAATAATACAGCTTAGAACACTTACTTCATATAAACCAAGCCATGTCTCATCTCACAGAAAAGAAAGGGGTACAGGGAAGGACTGAAAGGAATTTCTGAGAGAATGCTGCCTCTTGGTGGATGCCCTAATGGGGTATGCACAGGCTTTTTTGTGATAGTAATTTAAGGTCCTGGATAGACAGCTTAGAGAGGCTTGAAATAGAAAGCTTATCCCTTCAGCTGGTTGAATTTCTTCAATACTAAACAAGGTATTTTTAAGCTTTAGGGATTTTTCTTTATAGTTCAACTACCTGGGTCCTCAGATGATGTTTAAGGTATAAACGTATAGTTCCATGTCAGTATATATAGCTACAATGACAAACATTGGCAAAGGATCAGAATCCTTCCAGTACGCCTATTGAAAACGTTTCTCTCACACCTCTCCATATTTTCTCTAGAATAACACCAGATGTATATTTTTTTTGGCCTAGCAATGATTGTTTATTTATTTAGTTTACATACAAAGCATACAGTAGTTATATGCATATCCATGCATATGCAAAAGCTGCCAGATATGCAAAGAAGTTATGAGCATGACTGCAGCACTACAGAAATCCTGCTGTATTACAAAACAAACTGCAACACTACTCTTTCATGGCAATGGACAAGTATCAACCATTTCATAACAGACACTAGGAGTTGTAAAATGCTAGTTTTTGTCTATGTAGCATATAATCTAATGCATCTGCAGAAGTACCTTAAGCACTAGAGTAATCAATAAAGTAATGTAAATTCATTGTACACTGAGAACTGGCAGGTAGCGAAAATTTGTATTAGTTCTGCATTGATCATTAACTTGCACACCACTACTAGAAGCTCTATACAGGGACAGTGAATTACCTCAAGAAGGGTTTTAACACCAGTATTTCCTGAAATTCCTTCATCTTTATGAGAAGGCATGACTGGATGCTGATATTCTTCGCATTAGAAAGCAAAAGGATGAAAAAGAAAATGCTGATGAGACACTTTAATTAATGTAGAGAAGTTCATCGAATTGTGATAAAGACAACTGGTCACTTTGGATAAGATTCAGTTACCTAAAAAGATCTTTTCTATGTCTCCTTTGAGGGTCTAAGGTAGCAGACCTGATTTTCAATTAACACTCCAGATCGTATGGCTCTCCCATAGGTCTTTTGTCAGCCCTGTGTTGATGCATTGGAGACACTGGGACAGCTAAGCTGCCTAAAGGCAAGGTGAAGTAGCCCAGGACTTCCACAGTGACAAAAGCATCCTGCCCTGTGAGTATGAGGAGGTACCCAATGTTGCCTGAACAGAGTAGAGGCAGACAGGAAGTCATCTAGGGAAGTCACTTGTGAAATCCCGTAACTTCGGTTGGGAGATGAGGACCTGCAACCCATGTTACCCAATTCAATATTGAGCAACTTAAGTATTTGAGTTGCTTCCATGGGGTACATTTTGCAACATGCTACAACAAGCTAAGATTTCTATTACATGCGACGTGGTGCTGTCTCCCATTCCCTTTTTGTGAATAGCATATTCAGCAAAAACTTTCTCATCATGGAAAGTTTACACAGTTCTGTGCAAAAGCAGGACTACAGTAGGTGAAGTGTTTCAAAGCATATTACTGAGGCAGAAAGACATCCTGAGCCACTTTACTGAGGCCTTTCAATTTTTTTCTAAACATTTACAATAAGATAAAGTCAGCACAGCAAAGTCAGCAGGTTTGACAGTCAAGTGGTTAGACTCTTTTTATCCCTGCAGTGTATCATATATGGTGAATGAAATCCATGACCATTTTTTTTTTTTTTTTCTTGAGATGCCACAATACCAGCATTTTAATGGCATGAAGTGCATTCATGAATGAATAACTAACTGTGTGGAAAAAAACAATAATAATAATAAAAAAAATCAAACTGTTGTTAAAGAATGTATTATTCTAGAAGAAAAGACTGAACAGAATTTTATTTTGAAATTATTTAACAGACAAGAAAACAAATCCCAGCTACGGATTCTCTTGTGGTCATTTCTTGCTTAACCTATAGTGTCATTAGATGCTAGTTATACTTCTGCTTTGCCTTTAAAAAACAGTATGATGATTTAAACAGAAGATACATAACATGCCAACCAGTGACATGCTTTTAAAAACCTCATTCAAATACATGGGAAAATGGATTCGGAATTGCTTCAAATCCATGAAAAAAACCCAGTAATTTTAACTGTTAATGAGTCATAGTCTAAAACTGCAAGTGCAATACACAAAAGCCAACGCTGAGTAAAACCAGAAGACATTCCTGCTGAAAAGTGCCTGCAGTAATATTTAGAACCCAGAAATCACAAAGTGAGATGTATTTGCAAACAATGAGAAAATAGGTCTGTAAGCTAGGAGACAGTGAGTTACTGAGAGCAGAGATATACTAAAAGGCTTTTCTAATCTCTTATTTACATTTTCAGTACTGGCAAATTGAAATAGAAATGGACACCGATGTGCTCAGGTCTAGCAGTAGCCATTTTTATTCAGGCTAACAATATACTTGCAAAGCTCATTCTGCACCCAGTCCAGGGACTGAAAATTTATTTCTACACAGGACACATCCTTATGCATCTTGTAAAACTCTCACATTTTTTCTTGAAATTCCAGATTGTGGAAAGTGTCCAGTGTAGCATATTATCAAATTATTAAGATTATTTATTTCAGGCTCAAGTATAATAATTCTCAGAAAAGTGAGGATGGCAAACACTGAATGCCCTCTCCTTCTTTGGTTCTGATGATGCAGAAGCAAATTTATTAAAATAAGAATCAGAAGTAATAGCTTTTGTAGTTCTTCACCTATTCTCACACTCTTTTGTGCGCCATCATCAGTTTATCATAGATGAAAGGGACAGAGGAGATTTTTGTGATCTTCTCTGTTAAAAGACTGATTTGGAGTATATAATAGACAAAGTCAAGTACCAGGACTCTTTAGCACAACTATAGCAGCTCTATAATGATGATCGGATCATTACTTTTATAAAGTGAGTATATACAAATAGATTCCTGATATTATACTGCTGAGGCACTTGGTAGCACATCAGGAAACGTTGAAGTTAGCATTTAAAAGGAAATTTTGTTTCTAAAAATTGTTAAGAATTCTTGTTATTATTCATTGACAATAAAAATTAAACATTCTTACCTTTGGCTTTTGACTTTTCTCTTTATCAGACACATTAGATGGTTTTCTCTTCAACATTTTTATTTCAGATTTATCCAGCTGATGTGCAACTGCCCCTAGCTTATAACCAAACTAAGTACAATGAAGCGTACTGCCCAAGTGTACTTCATTTATGCAGTTCCTTATTCTATCAGGACGTGACTTCACACAGCTGCTTTGTGGTGTGGGTGAGCAAGCTGAAATCTTTGGGGAGGGAGTGAGGAAGGAGAAGTGATGGGGCTTTGAAAGAGAGAGGTGCACTAAGGAGGTGAGTTGAAAAGGAGGAGAGGGTTCAGAGTGAGAAATGTTTCAAGACTTATCTCCTTCTATGTCACCATCAGACCTCAATAAGACATTGGACAACCTCAAGAAAATCATCTTCTCTTCCTCTCTGATTTTTCAAAATTCAGCCTTGTGGCATTAACTTCACCTTTCATTTCAAATTTTGCTGAGACTCAAATGTGAAGAGCATATGCTGCTGTTCAGAGGACCAAAGGATATTACTTCCCAGCAGATTTGCGCTGCTCTGTGGTACATGGTCTATCTGGTACCTAATGCCTCCCCTCCTCTTTTAGATCATCAGTAATGTAATAAAAACAATGAGATTGAAGGTCACTCTTTGGCAGAGAAGGGAAGCTTTCTAAAGCCATCTTCTTCTTTTACATGGTGGAATAATTTTTTACCATTCATCACAGAATTTGCACTCCCTGAAATAGCACTTTTCAGTTACCAGTTGTCCTTGATTTGGTGACAAAGTCAGAGGGAGGAAAGGCAAGTCTATCAGAAGGCTTACAACAAAACAACAGGAGAATGGCAAAGGTCCTTTATACCCTCTTGAAAAACAGCCCAGAGGATAAATGAAAGTGGAGGTATAAATTTGTAAATTTTTAAGTTTTCCAAAATATTTATTTATTTATGTTTAAAGCAAATCTATTCTAAGCAACTTTTAATCATAAGCTTTGCATAGATACAAGCTCTTCTAAAAAGCAAGTTACTATGGAGGTCTCTTGCACCAAATAAAAATTCAGAAGTACTTGTCAATCCAAATATCTAGTGCACAGACTTATATTCTCTATGTGATTCTTTTAATATGGTTGAATTTATATTTCAAGGAAAGCTAAACCAAGAAAAATTCAAACTGAAAACAAAAATAAAAAATATTATTGAAAGCTTTGATGATTTGGATAACTGAAAACTTTTGATTTGGATAAGAAGCACAAAAAATATTAATAAAATAATAATATAAAATATCCAAAGAAATGGATATTCTTATAACAGTCATTCCCAGTCCCATAAGCACTTCTAAATTTCAAAGCATGTATGAGGTGACAATACTAGATAGGCAGGTAGTCTCTTGGCTGAATTGCTTTCCGTCTATCACATGAACAGCCCAGGGAGGGATGAGAAAGACAATGCTCATCAGAGGAATTCCCATTTCGGTTTGCTATTTGGACTTCTGTTTAAAGGTTTAGTATAAGTTTTGGAGGCCTTCTTGGACTCTGATGGATGGGCAGCTGAATGGACTGAGACTGACTGCTGAAAGAATAATTATTATATGTTAATGATATGTTCCTGTGTGGCCTGCCCTAGGTGATCCTGCTTTGGCAGGGGGGTGGGACCTGCTGATCTGCAGAGATCCCTTCTGACCCCTAACATTCTATGATTCTGTGATATAATGAGGTTTTTCTTTCCAGACCTTCTAAGAACTGGGTTGGTAAGAGGAGGAAGAGCAACTGGAGTTAAGATGCTGAAACTCTGCCAAATAGAATACAAGATTGTTCTCTACATTATTGGATTACAGTAGAGTACATGTTGAACCTCAACCCATTAACCAACATGTTTCACTTCATACTGTAATCAGAAGTACAGTCATCTAGAACAGAGTTGAATTTATTATTGGTATTATTCATAATAACATGTGAATCAGTTTGTAAAAATTTTTATTAATAATATTAATTATTAATAATTATGAACTCTGAGAGGTATGTTTCTTTCAAATAACTGATAACACCACCTGAAAAGTCCACTTAAGTTTCTCACCATAGGAGGTTTTATCATGGATATTTAATCAGCCTTAGTAATTCAATAGGGCCATATGTTATTATACAAGCTGTATGTATGTTTAATAGTAATTAAACCCTATTATTAATCTACATAGATGTACATTGCAGTATATTGGTTTTGTTTTTAATATGATCCTAATGTAAGGATTAAATCAGACTCTGCTGATCATTAGACTGTGATTTCCTGTCTCAGGCCACTGTTAAAATCTTCATGATTAATAAAATGGGAACTCATCTGAAGAGTAATATATGAGCTTCCTTTCTGTAGAATATTTATTGTTAAACAGGAAGAAAGAGGCCATTTCAAGAGATATAGTACCCACCCATATCTATTTCCTTTCTTCATCCACATATCAGAAAAATTATAGCAGCTTGAAAGCTGACCTGATTATGTTCTTGCCCTTGGGAGGATGACCCACGCTAGTTTTAAAAAGTAACAAAATGAAAGAAAATAAAACATACATAACTTTAAGTTAATCTAGTTTAGTTAACCAATACATTTCAAAAGGAGCTCTTTTGAATTAAAGATTAATAACAAACTTGGTGCTTATATCCTCTGTATTTGAAACTAATTTTTCAAAAGGGAATGAAGATCTATGTAAAATTAAAAGAAAAATTCTCATACTTAGTTTTCTGTTGGACATGGCTGCAGGTAAATTATTCCATTACCTTGTTGGTCTTTGAACCCGATCCAAACCCCACTGAAATCAGTAGAAGTTTTTCTGGTAAATTTTATGGGGCTTGCATAGACTTCTTCATCTTAAAATACTCAGGCAATATCAATCTTCTCTCTAGGAAGTCCTATGGGGAAAAGGGCTATCCAGTTAAAAATAATTAAGATGACCCCATGGGAATGATTCCCTCTGTCATTATATTTATAAAAGGCAACATACCTTATAGCTTATTATTATCATTATTCAGTTTTAATGAATGGACCATGACAAATGGTCCTGGATATTCAAGTGCTTTATGTGCTTCCCTCCCACATGATATCAAGTGCAGCCACAACTCCATCTCTCCTCAATGGCTCCATCCAGTTACCTTGCCCTAAAAGTAGAGATCACTTCCAGCCTAAACTGCAAATGTAAACTTATCCTATCTATACTGATAAAGCTAAAAAATGGCATGCAAAGCAGAATAAAGGGTTGAGCATACTGGCCACATGTTAAAAAGCAAATGGAAGGAGGCTTTTCTTCATATTATCAACTTGTTTTTCATTGTCCATCAGAGAAATCTGATCCAAGTTTAACTGGAGACCCAAGAGATACCTTGAGGCTCTACATTCTTTTCCCCTAATGCTAAGCAGTCCCAGAGTGTGTTAGTATGTTTATTTTAATTAAAATAAGTCTTGAATTTTGTACAAGAAAGGAACCGTGCCTTCAGCCTCTTTTATGGCCATACTTCTTCCCATATGCTCTATCTCCCTTAGATATGGCAGAAATTTCAGAATAGCAAGTGGAGTTGAGAGAATAATTTGCAGTGAATAATTTATTTAGCAAATGTAATCTTTATTTCCTCAAGGAATGTTTATGAACAGAACAAAATTTCCTCATATGTATTAATTATGGGCGAGAACATAGCTAGATACTTCCCTTTCCTGGTCTAATATGAGCAAGGGCCAGATGCAGTTATAGTCATGGCTACTTCTTTGCAGAGCTATCTGAATAAACTACCACTACAAGGACTCTATGGAAACTAAAGGGAACAAGTGTGAAAAAGTTAAGGCCTCCATCCCCTGCCAACAACCCATGAAAGAAGCCAGATGTTGCAGGCTGATCTGTCTTTATTACAATTTAAACTTTATAATAATTCAAACTAAACACTCACTTTTAATTTTAACTCCAAAGGCTGAGGCTGTGATTTTCCATTGGGATGCTGGAGAACAGAGATGGATGCTTAAGGCCCCATCTCTGAAACTCCACTGCTGACTGCAAACTCATCACTGCAAGTATCCAGAAATTAGTACTGAAAATAGGTCCAAAATGCTTATGGCCTTCATGCAGAAGAAGGGATTAGAGGATATTTTAGGTTTACACCCTTGATTGGGAAGAGTGTTGGCACTATAACAAGAAGGGTCTTACCCCATACAAAGTATAATTTTTATGAAGAATGCAGAAACTAACTATTCATCAACACTATTAACTGACATCTGAAATTAGCTTCAAAAACTTGGTCTTTGATAAATGACTCATACTGGGGGGATTTTTAATGTCATACATCCACTGAAACAGCATGAGGGAACGACAGAATGGAGCCGAAATTTGTTTAAGCAGCCATGAGGGTGCAGAGCAGCAGGAATGCCCTCATCATGCCAAGTTCCAGGAATTGTGAATTCAGCCTTTCTCAGACTATTGGGCTTTCTTCATTTCCTGAAAAAAAAACATTTTTGTGATTCTTCCTTCTCTTATGCTAATCCTTTGCCACTAAGGTCAATGCAGTCACAAAGAAATATGGCAGGGACAGGTTATAGAACAGCACTACCAGAGCTCCTACTGAATTTAAAGATGTGTCTGGTACAAAAAGCGGTTACTACTCTATGAGTAAGAAAAAGTGTCTCTTTGTCAGGCCCTCAGAGTGTGTCCTTGGCATGCTCCCAACACTGCCTGGCCTAAAGGGAAAATGAAGGACCAAGAACTTATCTCAAACTTTGATCCCAACTCATTCTCTTGCATTAGCAGTAGATGAACAGATCTGTCAAACCTACACTATGTCAAGTTAGCACTAACACTAATAAAAATCTATACTATTGTGACAGAAAGATTCTCAAGGAGACTGACTTTCACCTATTGAAAAAATTCAATTCTTATTAACTTGAAGAGTAAGAGCCAAAGTTGTATCTATATCTTCTAGGTATTTCTGTTGAGAAAAACTCCAAGTCAGCAAGGTTCATGTTTTGTAAAACACAGCCACGAGCTTATCCAGCATCCGTGTAATAATTTTCAACAGAAATATGTGCATCACTGGTGGTTTTCCTGCACAATTTATTGTAAGCAGAACACACTTTAGTGTTTGTGATGAATAACAGAAAGTAACTGGCAGTATGCTGCTGCTGTGGGTTTAGATATATAAGTGAACAGCACACTGCTGCTCAGAGTGAATGTTAAAATGTAGCTCAAAGCAACATTGCAATGTTCATGCCTAAACCACCTCAATGGATTCTGTTAGTGAACATTGTGATTACTCATCAGCTACAAGGCCATTTTATCCTACATCATTTGCAGGTTTATATGACTTTTCTTTTATAGTTATCCTGCTGAAGCTCAGCCTCCCTGAAATGCATTTACAGATAAAGGGTGACAGTTGCCTTGCACATCTATTCAGAAAGCTCAAATATGAGATTTTTTGATAAAGCAAACTGATACAAAAATAAATTTAGGCTCTCTGTTTTAATCTTGTACGCAAAACATGATATTCTTAATTTGTCATTTAGGAGACCAGCTTAATGCATAAGCTCTGGAAGTGCAGCAGAGGATTTTTTCAAGCTATGTACATGATGTCTGTTAGCCTGTCTCTGATTAGACTCAAGATCAACAGAAGTAAATTCTGATTAATGTGCAGCCTGCTGTCAGGAAATTCTTCGTAGTTTGAACCATCTTTTACTAGTAAACATCTCCCGCTGTATTTGTTAGTGTCGAGTCACTGTGCCATCACACCATTATGACTGCTGTGCAAATGCTAACAGGAAAGGAATGAAGTATGGTATAATGCTATGCTTCCTTTCTCCTTGAACATGGTTTCAAGGGGGTGAAAGTCATAATTTAGAAGTGACAAAGAGGGACAAGATGGCTTTATTTGTAATTGTTATTAAAACTTACCTTCTACCTATCTAACTGATGTGATACCTGATTGATAACCAGCAGAAACACAAAAAATGTTTCATCATCAAGAATAGGTGATCCGTTTCAGTCTTACATTTTATTTGCTTAAAACACTCTGTACGAGACCTGTGGGCTTATCTGTTGCAACACTTGATTCAAGTGTTAACCTTAAAAATCAAGCAATATGTGGGTCAGGCTAGTACCATCAGGAGACCTGCTAAATCACACATACTAAATGATATTTGAGCAGTTGATTTAGTCTCAAGCTCACTTCCAGGCCTGACCCTTGTCACAGGGAGGTCTGTCTCCTGCTCTGTACATTTGGCGGGAAGGGGTAGGTGGTGACCCTGATCCATCAGCCACTTGCATGAGGACAGGAGTGAGAGAGGGTGGGCAAGCTGCATCCATGCTGAGCTCCCCCGTAGAGAAGAAGAGGCACTTTTTCTGTTGGATTTTGGCACCTTGTCCCTCACTGAGGAGGACTGGCCAGGTGATTGCTGCACCCCATGCTGGTCATGGTTACTGTCCTTCTTGCCTCACTCGGGGCTTCTGGGGACTTTGGGCTGTGGCTGAATGGTCACAATTGCATAAGTTGCCCCAGGTCAGCTGAGCCTCACTAGCAGGGTGGGAACTTGCCCTCAGCCCATCAACAAGATGAAGTGAAGCACAGACACAAAATTTTATTTCATTAAGGATTTAAGATAACATGCTTTATCTCAGGCTGTGGGCTAAAAGCACTCACAGAGACAGTCATGGTACTCGGTAAGTGTAAGATAATTACATGTCGGGAACTCATCTTTGGGGAGAGGAGAGGAGAGGAGAGGAGAGGAGAGGAGAGGAGAGGAGAGGAGAGGAGAGGAGAGGAGAGGAGAGGAGAGGAAGAGAAGAGAAGAGAAGAGAAGAGAAGAGAAGAGAAGAGAAGAGAAGAGAAGAGAAGAGAAGAGAAGAGAAGAGGCTGTCTCTGTGCTCTATGGAAAGAGAGAAGGATGCTTTCTTCTTCACAAACGTCCCACTTTTTTTTCTTGATTCCCTTCACAAATCTTGATCTTTCTTCACTGTATTGTTTGACTCCTTCCCCCTAAGACTTCCCCACAAAGTATATGAGCTTTTGACTCACCTGGCATACCACTTCTCTAGATAATCTTTTTTTACCTCCACTCTCACTTATCTGATCTTTTTACTTCTTTTACATGTATCATCTCATGTGTTTTCTGTCTCCTTTGCCTCACTGCTACTGCAGAAAGCAGAGGTGGATGAAAAAGCAATAAAACTTTTACCTCTAGAAGCATCACGGACTGCTAAAAGTTCTACTGAGCTACAAACAGCAAACTGGAGAGGAGTTTCACCCTAGGAGCAGCAAAACACTGACAGCTAGATATAAGCCTGTTAGTTTACAGTAAGTAATTCTTCTAATGTACATACAAACTGGTGAAGAGAAATGTTAATATTATGCACTTCTAGTTTGGAAGGTGAAAGTTCACAAAGAGCTTAGAAACAATTTTGGGTTCAAACACCCCAATGAACGTAAATAATAATACCTAAAACCCTAAAAGATAGCGCTCTTAGGTACCATACATATACAAACTCATCTGATTAAGAAAACAAACTTTTAAAGGCAAGGGAAGGCAGGATTAATGCTAACTGTGATCCTTGAATCTCACCCCCATGCCTGAAAGTTTTATGATAACGGTTTTAGTGATTTCCACATTTGAATGTCTGTCTTGGTGCAAAGGATGAATCTGAATGGGAGTGTCAAAGCCTGCAAATAAACTGTTTGAACTCCTGCCCTTCTGGTGCACAGGTTGGTATGTTTAATCTTGCTTGTGTAACAACCGTCTGATGTGTAAAATAATATACTATTCCTGTTTTGCAAATGACGCCTGAGGAAGACAATTAAATGATTTCTCTAATATCACACAAGAGGTCTATAGAATTGCAGGGCATTCAGTCTGCATTATCTACATCCTTAATCACTGGATCATGATTCACAGAGTTAAGGAAGCTATGCTGCTATGAAGAAATGGAATAAGGGTTTAATTTGTCATTATAGCTCAGTGAAATTCTAAGAAATTGTGATAAAACTTATTTCTTTGCAGTTGATCATTGACTGCACATAATTATAGAATCATTAAGGTTGGAAAAGACCTCTAAATCCAATTGTCAAACCAACATTACCATGATCACTAAACCATGTCCTGAAGTGTCATGTCTACATATTTTTTTTGAAAACCTCCAGGGATGGCAACTCCACCACTGCCCTGGGCAGCCCGCTCCAATGCTTCACTATTCTTTCAGTACAGAATATTTTCCTAATATCTAATCTAAACCTCCCCTGACAAAACTTAAGCCCATTACCTCTTGTCCTATCACTAGTAACTTGGGAGAAGTGACCAACACCCGCCTCACTACAACCTCCTTTCTGTTAATTGTAGAGAGCAGTAAGGTCTCCCCTGAGACTATACTTCTCCAGACTAAACAATCCCAAATTCCCTCAGCCACTCCTTAAGACATGTTCTCCAGACCCTTCACCAGCTTTGTTGCCCTTCTCTAAACTTGGTCCAAATGCTCAAATTTTGATCCTGTGGTTAGATATAGAGAAAATTTGTGTGAATATAGCTGCAAGTGGTGTTCTGGGAGTTTAACTTCAAGGCTTTGGGGCTAAAAAATCAGAATAATATCCTGTCTATGTTAAGGTGGCCACCAGAATTAATTGATTTTGGCCTTTTCCACCTGTACACATCTTGCTGTAGGATGTGAGCTGTCATCTGTATTTATCTAAGAACAAGAACTGTCTTGTGAGCAAGCATGACACCTAACACTTTAGTCCCCTGTCATAACTAAGGCCACAGGTATTTCTGGGTAGCCATGCTGATTAATTTTTAGGGGAGTTATGTAGAAGCAGGGATGATCTGTGAGGAAAGAAATCTAGGTATTAGAACACCTACATAATTCAGAACTAAATATAGAAACCCTAAAAATATCTGCAAAAGTTTATGTCTCATGACCTTAAACTATCTGAACTCTTGATTTTCTCACTTCCTACGCACTGTCATCGTTTCTTGTGGTAAGCTACCAAACACAAATTGTAAGTAGAAGTGAATAAGAAGTTTCATGTCTTTTAACCTAATTAACTTGGTCCTTTCATGAAAAATATTCAGCCAGATTTCTTCAAGTATATTGGAGTGTAAGCACTTCCAGCAAGAATTATGTTATGTTCAGGTTTCCAATTTGCTTTGCTTATGTATTAAGAAAGGTGAACATCTTCAATCAATTAAATGTCTACAGAAAGTCAGTCCAGAAATTTCATTGCCATAGGTAAGTCCCTCTCAAAATAAAAGAGAATACTCAGCTACAAATCATTGTCCATTTCTTTCTGGAAAGCTCTGCTCCTTGACTTCTAATGATCTGTTCATATACATGAAAGTATTTAAATGGCAGAATTAGAGGTGTGTCCACTGTGTGTCCATTGTTATTTTTCAAGACCTATTCTTGTTCATTTTATCCACAATTTTTTTTGAACACTGGATAAAACCCCAGTATTCAAATAAATTTTCAGTTTCTAAAAACAAGTTTGAAAATATTCAAGACGTGTCCTGATTTTGGAAAATATCACAACAGAAGTACTTCTTTTACTGGACTTTGAAAATATTTATTATAGTAATGCTGCAGGCCTGGAAATCTTAATGCCTTTCTGGCACTGAAAATCTTCACTCTTCCATTTATGCCATTGCTGAGCACTGTTATCATGGGACTTTTTCTAGATTTCTTTATGAGGGAAATGAAACCAGAACAAATTTCTTCTGATTTATGAAAGACTTATTTCACAAACAGTCTTTAGAGGAACACTTTAAAGTATGCAAAAATGACTTACCAAAGAGAATCACTACACTCACAAAACATGGAAACAAATATAATCAGATCCTGAGCCAGCTCAGAACTTCCCGAAAATTAATGTTCCCTAAAAGTCAAGTAATTTGAATTAGCTAGGGAAGAAGACAAGGAGTATTGGGCATTGTTGTATGCACTGCTACCTAGCACCTACATATTATTGTGACTTAATGTCGGAAAGGATCCTTGAGTCATCTCAGGTTGTGACTTCCTTACTGAAGTCTTCGCCTGAAAATCCTTACTGAATTAGTCATGTGGGTAGCACTTTAATTTCAGCTTCATCAGCGACACTGAAGAAATCTGAAGCTAAGCTTGCTTGTTCTCCTGAATAAAGATGAGCACACATAAAAGGTATACTGAGCTAATGCAAGCACAGCGAAGATTAAACATTTTTACTACAAATAGGAAGATTTTCACCAACTCAACGAGCACAAGATTAGGCCAAAGTTAAGGTTTCAAAAGTGAATCTATGAAGAAGTAAAAATGCATTACTTGCATAAGGAGAAAAATTGCACTTAAAAAGTTGCAAACTTGGACAGGCAGATCCCAAGGCACCTGATGGCTTCATTGGTCAAAAAGTTCCTGCCAGCGTCGGGAGCTAATACATTGGCACAAAACAGGATGAAAACACAGCCTGTATTAGCTGATTTCATTCAGGAAGAGCATGGCTTAAGCAGAGTAATGTATGGGGGTTTTTTTCCCCTTTTTTTTTTTTTAATTTCATATGGAGAATAGGAAGAAAACATAGCTTTATATTTTCTTTTTAATATAAAATACCAAGAAGAAAAATGTCAATTATAAAATACTGGGCAGACAACAGATCCACAGAAGGATAATATTGTCACAACGTAGGTATAAAAAGCAGCAGACAGACAATACGATCTCTTTCTGTATGCAAAACTGCATCACTTTGGAATTTCTAAAGGATGCTAACTATTGGAAGTCATCCTTTCATCAGGCAGTTTCTTAACAACAATGGCACTTAGTTTAATTACATTTTGTCTGTTAATCACGTTTCATGAAGCAGGTAGCATTCTTTTTTTTTTTTCTATTAAGAATGCATATGCCATTTACGAAGAATATGAAATACACAATTTTCCTTACACTTTCAACAATTACATTCTCCTTCATACTACACTCATGACAGTAATGCAAAATAGCTTTTCATTTCTCTGTCTAGCTGTAACTCTGCAGTACCTAACAGTTATGTCAAAAGCAAATGCATGAAATCTGCTGAGGTAAATTGAAATGATCTTCTGAAATGTTCTTCTGAAGTTATCTGTAACCATTTTAAAGATGCTGTGGTAGCTTAAATATCTTTTACTGCAAA
>JANHFX010027564.1:0-21117 GCA_027560015.1 Chloroceryle amazona
GACCCACCTCTGCAGGGCACCGGGAGGGGCTGGCGGGGCTATCCTGGGACCTGCACGTTTATCCCTGCCCGGGGAGGCCAGCGGGGACACGCTCCTGCAAAATAAACCTGTGACACAAGGGAGCCCTGGAAAACGAGGAGACCGTGGCCAGCAGGGAATGCAGCTCTGTGACTCCCTCTCGGCATCTGTGCAGGGGTACCCCAGTGATCCCAGGGCAGGTCATGACGCTGGAGAGCACGAGGCAGTGCTCACCGCGTAGCAAGGAGGCCTCGTCGAGATGAGGCCTCAGTTTACAATTGATGAGGCCTTCAGTTTACAATTAAAAAGACTTACACTTCTTTTCTTGAATTCTGCAAACTCTTCTCCGGAAGAGCCAAGCGTTCAGCTGGGCTTCTTTTGATCATGCAGGTGAAGACTCCAGCTTTGGTTTCTTCCAAAGCCTTTTCCATTCTGCCCTTGCATTATGTTTGCACAGCCCTCCTGGGCATGTACACCCCACACTAGACAAACTGAGGTTTGTAGCCAGACCAAGGAATTGTGCTGAGGCTACATGACAAACAGCCTTTGGCTGGTGTCCTCTTAGCTGTGTGGTCTTGAGTTATGGTGCTTTCTTAGCAGGGCTGTTTCCATTTTATTGCAGTCATTTTGTTTCCACTTAGCTGAGGGTTATTACCTAGAGATGGTTATTATTCAGGTTTCAATTGGCCTGGCAATAGCATGTTATTCTGATAGTGTGGCGTTTCTCAGTTAGCTCTGCTCTTCTCTTTTGTGACAACAAAATGCACCTGTAAGCTTCCAGATGCCAAGTCACCCCTGTGTTGTGACACTGCACATAAACAACAGGAGTAACAGCAGCAGTGGTACTGGGGCTTTGCTGGGACTTTGTCAAACTGAAGAACTGATGCTTAAAATAGTATCCTGGTTTCGATAAGGAAAGAAAAAGCATCCCTGGCTTGTAGTTCTGTTTTTGTTTATAGTTAAGGGGTTTAAAATTCTCCTCCCCCTTTTCTGTCTTAAGTTTTAGGGACATTTTGATTCCTAATCCCCTGGACGTAACACACTTTTCCAACCACCTCATCAGCACTAACACCAGTGTTCCCTCCTCTGGCTGCAGGTGGCCAGACATTTACATAGGTTTGAGCACCATGGGCAAGAACATGTCTGTTGATAACATCTGGAGCGCCATCGACACTGCCATCGTGGAGTTCATGTCCAGGGCACCCTCGCCACAGAGCAGGACAGTAACAATTGAGCTGATGGTGCATCCAGGGTACCCAAGTGTCCCACCTGTGGGTGGCTGTGGAGAAGGACCAGACGATTTCTCACAGTCCTGGGAGCGCCTCCATGAACTCCAGACGTTAATAAAGCCAGAGCTGCAGAGCCATTACAAAACAAGGAACATCCAGCTTTGTTCATTCAAAGATCTTTAAACATCCATCCATCCATCCATCCATCCATCCATCCATCCATCCATCCATCCATCCATCCATCCACTGTCAGTTGCTAATGCCTGGAGAAGCCAGACCACAAAGCGAGTGCTGCTTTGGAGCAACCGCTCAGTGCAGGCACTCGGCTGTGGTCCCTTCCTCTCTACGTGTACCTGCTGAGGGGCGCAGGGCACGTTACCTTCAGAGCGCTTCTCTGCTCCAAGCAGTAGCATCAGAGGTTTGGCACGGCGGTGTCGCGGCCACGTTCCACATGCAGCTTCAGCCAGGAGGAATTATGGCTCTTCCCTTTTACATTGCCCCTTGGCACTGAGCCACTGCAGGAAAGTAATACCAGCCACAGCCCCTTCAGAAGGGCTTTTTATTTTTTTTTTTTTCTGGATGACTTTGCAAGAACAGCAACTGTTGACCCATCTGCTATTTCAGTAACTGCTGCTCATGAAAGCTCACCAGCAACTGCTCCCACACCGCCCCTCCTGAGCAATGCGTGGGATGGCCGTGCACCAACTCGCAGCAAGTTTTCAAGTGGAGCGTGTCTGTGTTATTCTTCTCAGCGCAGCATTTAGACTTCAACAAGCCCTTTTAATACTGACATGTTCACCTCTGTTCTTAACTGTAGTCCTGTCACTCACATAAAACTTTCACATGGGAAAGAAATATTTTTGGTTGCTTATGGTAATATTCTGTGACCTATTCAACAAAATTTTTAGTTAGCCATTTTTAAAGTTTTAAAAATGTAAATATGATCCTTTTTGTTTAAAAGTAGAAAAATAAACAGGCCTTTTTGTATTGTAATGCTTCAGGAGGCTGTGGGGTTTAGTTACAGCTGGAGAGCAAACTAAACCTGCTCGCCTCCTCCTGCAACTGCCTGAGGAACACCAGGAGGAACCATCTGACCTTCATTATAAAACATCTCAGGACGTTGCTGTTCCATACAAATATAAACCCCATCATCGAGGATGCTTTAGAAGCTGTTTCCCCAGGTTCTTTCTTAAATCACTGTCACAGAATTGATTTGGTATCTGAGAGGTTTGTTTTTAAACCCCATCCGTTGCTCTGTGCAAACGCTGCCCCTGCGGCCGCGCCAGGGCTCATCAGCAGTTACCTTTCAAATGACTCCATTTCTGAAGCCTGTCCCATTTCTGTCCCACCGGTGTCTGATCGGAAAGTTCTACGGGATAACAGAATAAAAATCCGCAAGATCCCAGAGCTGCAGAAAGCGGCTGCAGTACCAGAGCACAGACCCGCGAGTGCCACCTACTGACTGACAGTTTATTCAGTGCAGGGATAAGCCCGACAGCAACACGGCCCGTTTAATACCAGATCTCAGCTTTTAATGGCACGTGACTGTATTTCGATGGATAGTTTCTAACCTTATTTTTAACCTTTAAAGTGCTCTTTGATGTAAGTGATGAATAAGCTCTATTCACCCCCCTCAGGAAGTCACACACCCGCGGCCTGGGGGCTGTTTTTGGCTGGCTGGACTCTGAAAACACAACCCCAGCCTTACCTGAGGCAGTTCTGCACTAACACCAAAGCGTTGCGCAAGCTCTGTATTTTTAGATGAACAGCATTAAACCCCAAATTGTCTTTTCGATGCAAGGGAGTTTTTAAATGGAGAAATAAAGAAAGAACTACTGATGGACCTTTTAACAGGGAAGCTCTCAGTTGCATAAAGCACCCAGAGATAAGGAAGTTTCTCAGTGGTTCTATGAAAGCTTTAAAGACAACACCGAGTTAAAATAAAAGACACGTTCAGAGTACTACCTACAAATGCCATTGTACCAGGACACTTAAGCAGTCTTAACCCCACATCTCTCTGAAAATAAAACCATGCCACAAAGCCTTTCAGAGCAATTTTTATTAGGGTAGCAGAATGGAATTGCAGAAAGCCTATACCAGTACTCCTGGGTGTAGTTTCACCAGCACGTTGTTTTTATTTTGGATAATTAAACTGCACGTTTAGAATTCAGCATGGCTTAGGGAACCAGAGAGAACAAGAGCTTGATTTCCTGAGTTAACATCGGACTTCACACTTCATTTTTTTTTCTCCTAAGACTTCAACCACACAGTCCAGTATTCAATCTGTCTTTTGCAGAGGGCTGCCTATGAACAGAAGCCATCACTTAGGTTACACATCGCATAGTTTAAAAATTGAACTATGAAGAACACACCAAGAGAACTGATAGTAATATCTGTCTTCTATGTGACCTTTGCAGATGAAATCGGAATAGCTGGCATAGCGCTGCTGTAGGCCTGCACGGATCAGCTGGAGTTCCTTGAATTACACAGCCCTTCCAGTCCCCTTTCCATGGCATCCAAGTCACACCGGGTGGGATAAATGCAGTCTTTGACCTGAGAGGCTTACAACCAGAAAGTGTACTATGGAGTAGTAACGAGGGCAGCAAACTAGCGAGTGCTACAGTTTTAAACAGGAAGAAAATTTAGAGAGTGGCAAGTTTCCATGCCAAGAGACATGATCAACAGTACAGTGACTCAGGTGATGCAGAAGTTACACACTTCAGTTTGACAGATAATTTGGCATTATTTTATTATGAATCTGAGTGAGCGTGAATGAAACAAAATCAGTACCAACTTTCTGCAAATGAAGACACAAAGATGTGAAAATTTGGTAATAGACAGTGCTCTCACAAGCCTGAAAACACTTAGGAATTGCAAGTTTCCGTAAATAAGGTGAATGTGGTTTAACTTCAGTTACCTGCCAAAGAATCTGTCTAAGAACACTTAAACATAAAATTTCTTAGCTCTCTAACTTATAAAAAAAAATACTTTCAACAGAGGTGAGGTCCTGGGCTGTCATTGTTTACACTAAATGGGAAATGAAAGCCAGAGGGGTGGGATGGATGAAGAAACGGCAGATATACGAGACATTAAAACCCAAAGAGACCTACTGCTTGACACGCTAGTTCTGAAAGGTTGCAAAGGCAGAGGCTGTGTTAAAACTGAATTCAGGAGTACAGAGAACCACCTGGGTGTGAGGGGTTTTAACTTGCTGCACAGCAAAAAGATACTTGTGCCCAGATACCTACTGATTTCTGGAGATCAATCTGGGAGCTCAGCAACACGCCCAAGTTGGACAGGCAGGGGAGAGGCGGCAGTTTGATTGTGTGGCAGTTTGTGGAGCTGTGACCCCTCTTCAGACTGGGGGGGGAAAGAACCCCAAACAACAAAAGACAGGAGAGGAGCAATGGAGACACAGAAAGGATACTCTGTTCTGAACAGAAAGGGCTTTCTCCAGCATGCGTAGGTGTGCCCCGGAGCAATGGGAAAAGAGCTCTGTCTGGTTAAGTTAGAATGATACCTGAAGTACTCATTGAATCATCTAACCTGTGTGTTTAGAACAGGACAGCAGAGCAGTAAAGCTCACACTCCGACAGCTTATTGCTTATTCCTATTCTCATACCCTTTTCAGCGAGACCTGCACAGGAATTGGGGTGGGAAGTGGTACAAGTGCCAGTCCATAAAACACAAATGTTCACATTCTGACAAAAAACATTCCAAGAGGACTAGCAGTGCTGTCAGATTTAGCACTTGAAATCAAAATTAACATTTCCAAAACACCGATCTTTAACTCAAAGACAGTTGATCACTTTGGTACCCCTTGGTCCCCAATTTCTGAAACGCCAGTGGTCGCAATGTTGTCCTGTGCATGAGCTACTCTGCATAGGTATTAAGAATCGAAGTGAAAGAAGTTTGTAATCACATTCCACTACTCATTCGCTACAGATGTTTTTTTCCAGAGTTTTCCAAAAGCAGGACATAAGCCATATTTTAATTCAATGACGCACACAAGAACTTGGGTTTCCCCGTTTAATAAACATTTTGTGGTAACATCAGCCAGATTTACATGAGACCTGGACATTATTTCTGATTGTTTGTGTGGGGTTTGCTAGTTTGGTTTTCTTTTTGTTTATTATGTTACAAACTGAAGTTAAGGGGAACTTGCAACAAGTCCCACAAAGCACAGTGCAACATTTAGAAGTAAACAAAACTGCCAAACACTCAATCATTTTCTGCCAGAACTGGGGTATTTTTTCTAAGACATCAGTTTTGGGAGGGGGATAAAAATTCAATAAAGAATTAAATGAACTCAAGATAGTGGGAACTGCAAGGAAAAATAAGAAGTGACAGCCACAACCTTTTCAATTTAAGGGCAGAATAGAAGTCTAAGATATTTTTGATAAATTCTGACAAGAAAAAGAAAACAGCATACTTTAAAGTATATTGAAGCAGTGATTTTTAAACAAAGAAAGCAGAACTAGAACATCTTAAATTTTAATCCTTTCTTTACAGGTTACCTAGCCCACTTTTGATTAAGAAAACTGTAGAAAGTTAGTAACAGCCACAAGTTAACACCGAAAGGTGGCACTTGTCAATTTTCCATAGAGTCCTGCTTTACGGGGTGTCTCAAATGCACTGCTCCGATCTTCTACCATACGTTGCTGACATCAATTGTGTCAGATTTTAGTCCACTGGTCGCTTTTCACCATATTTCTTTGTAAACTCTTCAGCATTCTTACAGAATTTTTTACGGTCCTTAGAGTATTCTTCAGCTAGGTCAGCCCGGAGGGGATGCTCGGGCTGTGGATCATTCACCAGTGCTATGAGGGACTGGATTACTGTCAAGAGAAGTATAAATACCGTCAGAAACTACGATGGTTAATTTTTAAAAATCGAAATGTAAGCAAAATTCCCCAGAGCATGAATAAGCTATAGCAACATGCCACAATTTAGTTCGGTGACTGTGAATGAACACCAGAAAACCCTGTTTGTAAACAAAATCCCCTTGAAGAGTGAGCAAAATGCACTGCAAATCATTTCTCATGCGACCGGCATCCCACCCAAAACACTGTCCTACGGCTAAGAAAGAAACCCAAGTTTCACAGACAAGTTCAGCTAAACGGGGTTGGGTTAAGATGGAATTCCCATCATGAAACATTTTTCCCAACACCTGTCACAATGATGGAGCTGCTTTTGGAAGCAGTTTGTTTGTTCTTGTTTGCTTGGTTGGCTTTTTTTAGCTTTATTTTTCTATGACTCTTAGTTCCCCTGTAAGCAGCAGACAATTCTTCCCTTTATCCTGAACTGCCAAATACATCCCCTAGCAGGGATACACCCCGCAAACAAACGGATAAGAACTGCAAGACGATTTTCACCCCACTGTTTAGAGGCATTTCACCAGCATTCCCCTGTCACACTCAAAGGAAATGTCACTCTTAAAATAACTGAGCGGTACTTGACATTTATGCAGTGAACCTCGCACACTGCAATGACATTTATTGCTACATTTTCCTCATATGCATTCTCACAACCATTTAAAGCTGGGCTGGTCACAATGGTCAGGAGTTCTCACATCCAGCACCAAAAGGCAGGTGTGTAACTGGGCAAGTCTACAGAAAGTGGGTGCACAGAAAAAGCATTTCACTGGATGACAAAATTAACTCCATTTAAGGTAAATTTGGGCTACTCAGAGGAATACAAAGCAGCACCCCAACAGTTTTTAAGCAAGTGTAATGAAACTGTTAATGCACTGCACACTAGAGCTGGCTGCCTCCTCCTGCACTCCCATAAACCACAGACACATCCACCACCCAGAGCAGGGAGTTCCACAACTCAGCTCCACGTTGCATGGCAAGTCAGTCTATCCTCTGTTCTCCAGCTGCTACTGAGCTTTTTAACTGGATTCTCCCCAGCTCTGCAATAGAAGTTCTGACAACACTTTATCACTCCTGTAGATGCTACACCACCAGAGTGCCTTCTTTCAGCGCATCAGTCTGCTCACGCTCTTACTCTTTTCTACCCTCACCTGATAGGAATGAGGAACGTGCCTCAAAACATGTACTCAAAATCCAGGGAAATACGCTTGTCACTACACTGCTAAGCAGGCACATTTCCTACCACAAGTTAGAGTTTAAATTGAACAAGCCATCTAAGGAATGCAGAATTGATACTGGCTCACTTCACAGGAACTCACCAGTCCTGGACTGATGACAACTGCCATCCTATTGATGGCTTATGAAACTAGAATCAATAATGCACATAAAATCCCTTCTCACTCAGTAAACCACAGAAAAACACTACAGAGAAAGTGTTACTGTGGTATTAAGATTATTTAACACACAAGCCAGAAAAAAAAATAGGATAGTCACTGAACAGAAATTCTCAATATCCACAGCATTTTAAAACTGCACTGTCAGAACAGTCTGTTTTAATATTAAGCATAAATTAATAAAAAGTACAGCAGTAAGTGCATGTTTAGTACAGGAAAGGTGAGTTAATGATTTATGATAAACCCGGTCTCTCCACTTTGACACCTGACCAATCCAAACCAATCTCTTTGATGCTGTACTAATACTGCTGCATTATTTCCTTGAGAAAGGCTCAAGCAGCAGACAGACTGAAGTTTATTCTTCAATGCAGAAGAGTTTTGGAGAGGAACAGGAACTGAAGCAGGGCTGTAATAACATCATTGCAGGTCATACAATGATACAGTAACAGAGGTGGAAACTAAAATGACTTATTGAAGAGCTAAAGAGGCAAACAAAAGACCACAAAGAAGCAGAAGTTAGAGGAGTTGCAATAGTTTGGAAACCAGGGTTTGTTCCAAATTCTAATTTTTAGCGTGGTTTTCATTCATTCTCTCAGCTAGAAAGGGAATTGCTACTTCTCTGGGAGACACTATTTCCTGCAAGCAAACAATTGCTTCAACAATTATTTCCAACTGATTCCACCTTGCATTTCAAACCAGGCAGAGACATGTCATTGCTTTACTTCTGAGTAGGCTCCTTACGAGAGGGCTCATAAGATTAAGACAACTGCTAAGGTGTTAATGGAAACCTTCTACGCATCGTTTCCATTTCATCTCTCCTGGGTAACCTGGGATAAATCAACAACAAATCGCAAGATCTTCACTGACCTATTGAGTTTAACAGGTTCTTTTTGCTGCCACCTCTGCTCTCTCCAACCTGCAACTGCTTGATCTTTTCCAAACAACTACAGGAATATTCCTATTTTGTCTCTGGGGCAAGATCATGCAACTGTTAAGTAGTTCTATTAGCATACAGAAATGCACAGAAAAAAAGAAATCTCTAGTACAACATTGTTTACTATCAGGAGCACAGTTCAAGGGAAAACAACCTTAAAGAGGAGTCTGGAGGAAGACAACACTTTCTCCTACAGAGCAAGACACTTCAGTGTCACTAAAGCTCTTGCACTGGACTAAGCTGCTACTGTTTTGAATTACTATTATTAAAAAAATGCAGGTTTTTCAAGGATGTTTGCTCTTTCTATATGTACAATAATAAATGCTTACTATCAAACTAACCATTACCAACCAGAAACCACAAAATTCTCACCTCAACAACTAATGGAAGCAACAGAGAAAACCTACTCCAATCATGCACTCTGCCACAGAACTTAATGAGACTTCTTTTCCTTAAAATATTTACATTCTTATGCAAAGACACTCTGCACAGCAAGTCTCACGGCAGTGATCTTTTAAGAACTAGTTCATTTTTGCTGCAATTCCAGGCTTTTGACTCCCTAGATATTTCAAACCGTATGTTCAAATCCCTGAACCACATGGTAGATACACAACACCTTGAGGTTTTAGACCCTTTCTTTCAGACATCCAGGAATGTACCGAACACCTCTGGATGATAAAGCTGCTGTTTAAAAAGAAGCACAAAACACCCCCCCCCCCAAAACCACCACCAGTATCTGTAGGTATGCCAAGGACACCACCTTAATGAACTCTTCAGTCATGAAGAGCTTTGTGGTTTCCTGGAGGTGGAAATGCCACGTGTCAGTGTCATTACCTTACATTCCAGTTACAAAACAAGATTCCAAAAGAATTGCACACTGCGATCACAACACGTGACTCATGACACAAACCTTATGACAACAAATACACTGTAAGAGCAGTGACCAGCTGAGAAGCTGAAACATCATTAGCTTTAAACACTATATAAAGTCTTTCAATATCCATTTCTTTCTCCACATGAGAGTCCTACCTTGGTCAGTTTTGGTTGCTGGCTTCCAGTTTTCAGCACTAATTACTGGCAGACAAACCTGCCCCTTTTCATCGATGTTAGGGTGATAGATCTTTGTTTTAAATGTAATCTTCGGAGGTTTGAATGGATATTCTGCTGGGAAGTTGATTTCGATTCTGAAGGCTCCTTTATCATATGGAGGATTGTCCTGCAACACAAAGGCAGAATGTCAAGAATCTGGCATATTCCAATGGGTGCAATTCAGAAAAAGCACACTCCACACCTATCGAACAGCCTCCTTGAAAGGCACTTTCTTCCAAGACACACTGCCATACCTGTGTCAGGAAGCATCAAAACCTATTTGGTACAGGGCAATATAACCTACATTTGCATCCATCCTGCAAAAAGCACATTACCATGGTTCTGGAGCTGGCTGACATTTCTTCTGGTAAGAAAGCATCCAATCCCATTTACTCCAAACTCAAGGTCCTATCTATCAACTAGTTTTATTCCCAACTTCGTATTTCAAAAAACATTGTGAACCCTTTCTGAGCTACAAACAGGAAGATGGACAAGGAAAGCTGGTTTCTCTAAACCTAGTTACTTTAGGTGTCTCACAACATGGTGGTACAAACAAAGCAATTTGATTTGTTAGATTCCCCTATATGTTCCGGGAACATTTCTGTGCTGACTACGCAAAAATCTGCCGAGCATTCATCGGTACTCAAGATGGATATTCACTCTGCCTGCTGATGAGAACATTCGGAATTTGTTTGCAGTTTTAGCCCCACTCTTATCAGATCATTTTTGAAGAAGCATGATGAGAGAACCATAAAGTAAGCAAACTTGTTCTTCATACTGAAACAGGAAATGGGGACCAGAATCTCATTTAGGAAACCTGTTAGACTATTCCTGATAATACTTCAAACACTAACCACAGAAGAAAGGCAGTAGAGAAATAAAGCACTGCTACCTTTAAAGCTTAGGAAAATACCATCTGTACTGAAAACAGCAGCTAGGACACAAAGCCTTTCCAAATGCTCTAGGAACAAGAATCAAAGGATGAGAGTTTCCAGCTGGTGCAAAGTATAATCACACACATTCTTCATTAGCAGCCAGACCATCCCCTGCAGTCAGACCCCCTCCACAACTCAAAGGTTTAGCGATTTGTTGAAATTGAACAACAAGGGTACCTTTTCAACACACAGGACATCAGCTACCTTACCCTACAATTCAGAACAGGAAAAGAAGTTGTCAAGCCATCTTCAGTCTGCTTCAAAATTGAGCAAACACCATTATAACCTAAGAGTTCTGAAGAAAACATCTAACCTACAAACACCTTTAAAACAGTAAGAGCGATAGTAATTCTGTATGAACACTGTTAAAGACACTGACCTTTGTATCCTTCACACCTTCATTAAGAAGCTGACCAAAATAATTCCTGGCTACGGAATTTAATAATCAGTAACTAGCTAGTCCTACTAAAGTAGGAATAATGCATTTCTAGGCCTCTAGCAAGAACATTCTGAAATGAAAGCAGCATGTAGAACTTCAAAAGCAAAAACTCAGAAAAAAAACCCAAACCACAAAAAACTTGCAACCAGTTTGTACATTACATTAAGCCATCAACTCCAATGTTGCAATAGCTAATAAACCAAACCACCAAACTATGCTGACTGAAACATTTTCTATAGCATATCCTCAAAACAAACTATACTACTCTTCAAACACATTAAACTCACCACTTTATTAGTGACAATATGGAGTACAATTTCATGACAAAATTCCCTCCCTACTATGCCTGTAGTGAATTTAAGGCCACCTCCCTTGTAACAAGGCACATTACAACCCAAAAGGCAGGTAGGTACAAAGCACGGTTCGCTGCATCAATGTTTGAACACTTGCAATGTTGTGAACCTTTGCAAAAAAAACACTAAGCTCATACTCTGGTGTGTAGAAACTGTTAAAAACAGATGCTGTACACCACATATTGCTAGTTTTAGCAGGAATAAACAAGCACTTTGGTGTTTTGCTTTATTAGTCACAGTTACCAACCTTATACCGCTTCAAAACATTATCAAAACTCAAGTTGTTACACATGAGCCACAAATATCAGAGCTGCTTATTAAAGTGCATTGTTTCTCAGATCTCTCAAATTGGAATGTCAAATCCTGCTTGCTTTATTTGCAAGAGTAGCCTCAACCACTCAAAGGAATTGCTTGCAGGAACATAAGTAAACAGTAAACTAAATGTATTCTGCAGTGTTTAAAGTGCAAAGGCCTGGCCCTTACCTCAGCCTGTGTGATCTGAATTCAGGAACAGCCTCCAACTAAGACAGCAGAGGCACTAAAGAAAATATCTGCTAAAGAGATGTTTC
Source organism: Chloroceryle amazona (assembly GCA_027560015.1). Lineage (NCBI taxonomy): Eukaryota > Metazoa > Chordata > Aves > Coraciiformes > Cerylidae > Chloroceryle > Chloroceryle amazona. The sequence goes on from JANHFX010027564.1 coordinate 11,835, forward strand.
AAAGTCTTGTAGGAAAAGGACAAGATTTACACTGGTTGGGGGACCTTCTCGGTAGCACCCAAGGAAAAGCAGAACTGATGCCCTAGTGGCACAACCTCTATGGCAGCAAACTTAAAATTAGCTCATGTAACAAAGGGCCATGGCAGTGCAAAATAAAGGAGCTGAAAATCCAAGAAAGTTTCAACCAAGGAATTCAACATCTTAGAGTCCCTGGCTTCCCCTTAGTAACAACCCCATCTCTATTAGACTAATACAGTGGTTATCTACTTCTATTAAATGTTCTCTTAAAAGACTGTAGTGCTTTTAGAAAACTGAAGTGAGGTGTGGGTTTGGTTTTTTTGGCATCAATCCATGCCTAAATAGACATTATTTTCAAAGAGCTCACTTCTGACATTTCAAACCTTTTCCTTGCATCAAACTTTTCCAATACTTTTATCTTAGAAATAAAATCTAGGCGATTTAATGAAAAAAACCTGTTAAGGAGAAAAATATTTCATACCTCAGGTTTTTTTGTATGATGTACATTTTGTACTTACATTATTTAACTACAAACTTGGTATGGTTCCACCTTCCAACACCTCTCCCAGGTAACCCAGTGCCACCACTGAGTCTGCAGCCCTCACCAGCAGCAGCCATGTGTTGGACCAGGCCTGCAGTTCTGAAGCATCCAGGCAGGTACTGATCAGAGGAGTCTAGAGCCCCTTTCAATTACAGATGGGCTTTCCTCAGATCAGCTGTAACAAACACCTACTAGCGCTACCAGACTTTGACAAAACAGAACACAGTAGACACTCAGACTGATGCAGGAAGGTTACCCTATTGGCCCAAGATTCCACAAGATGTCTGAAGAGAGACAGGAATTACACCCAGGAGCACATGTCACTGCCCAGACTATGTTTCAGATGCTGCAGTGTAATCTAGATCAACTCACGTGTTTATAAACAACCGCCTCCTGTGCAAACCCACAACTCTGGAAGCCAAGTTTTATAACAACAAGAGACCCTTGTCAGGGTGCAAAATTATCTCAGGGTCACCAGCAGCACTACTAAACCGTGGACTTCCGAGATACAAATGATCCTCATTTTATTTTAAAACTCATTAGAATAAGGAGTAGTCTATACTCACAGGAACAATAAGCCCTTGCCAGGTCAATAAATTAGCTTCATCAACCTGGATATTACGGAAGTTTTTCATTCCACATTTGCGGATTTCTTCAAGCTCCTGAAAAACAAGCAAAGTGGTGAGTTAATAACAGCATTAAGCAAGATGCTCGTATTTATTTTTCAAAATGCTTAGAGGTCAATGTGGGTTTCTTTAATCTTAAAGAACCTTGAGGTTTTAGTGGTGGCAACCCACACAAATTAGAAATAAAATTTTGCACCCGTGGGAAGTAAAATTCTGATACAAGGTATTAAAAAACGCTTATTTTTTTCATATGTCACAAAATACAAAAAAGCCTTAACAACATCATTACGGGCACAAAGTAGAAGTATTTAAAGAGTGCATTTAAAAATGTTTTGGTATCTCAAATGCAAATCAATGCCTTTGCTAACAGGTATCTCTGAAGCAAGGAAATAAAATGCATCTTGGGACTTGTCTGAAGAAAAGCAGTGATGTGAAAGAATTATTTCATAACAGTTTTGAACACAGGTAAAGTCACTGAAGAGGCCAATTATTTAAGCTAAAAACTAACCAACTTAATTGATGCAAACCCAAAAATACCATTCTAAACCAAATTAGCCTTATTTACACCAATAGCTTGGGAAGATACAGCTTTTTTTGTACCTCAAAGTTAACAGCATACATTAAGACACCTCTCTCTATATCTGCATCACTCTTGAACAAGCTATCTTTCTGCACCAGTCAATCCATATTTGATCAGTTCATGATCCAGCTATCACCAGAACAAGTATTTAGGCAATTTTACAGTTTAATTGATGTATAAGGTTCTGCTCCCCCTCCCCAGCCCTTTGCTGTTGAATTCAGCCGTTTTATCTTTAAAGAGAATTTAACTGAATTAAAATTAAAACGTCATCCACAGCAAGATATAAAACTTTTCCAGTGCTTTCAAAACTGCAGCACGTGCCTGTGTCTCCACATAGGTTCAGAAAAATGTTGCTTATACAGCAGCACCGGTGGCCTCTGCCAGCACACAGCCCCTCACCGAGGGCTCGCAAATTTGCAAAGCTAGACTGTATATTATGATAAAAACACCAACTACAAGCAAAGGCACGATACACTGAAAAACAAGAAAGATCAGTTTTCCTGGTACAAATGCTGTACCATGGGGTGTTTGGTTTTGGTTGGTTTTTTTTTTTTCCCCTTTTTTCTAAAATACCTCTATGTTCATCTTAAATCAAACCTTTCTACATCTGACAGGCAGTTAATACTTTCAGCAATCTCTTGCATAAACTTATTGTTGTGAGAAAATGCAAACCCAAAGGGAAAATGAGATTTCCAAATGCACATGAACCAAAGATCACATGACAGCCACACATCAGAAGATGAACATTAACATTCCCACCCACTGCACTGACAAAAGCAAGAGCATATTCAGAATGCAGCAGTTTCACCTTGGAGTCTTGGATATTGAACTGATGCCCAACACAAGCCTCACGGAACTAGAATGGACTCTGTAGTCTAGACCTGTGGATTAATCCCCAAATTCCACTGCTGCTAGATTTATGCAACATCACAGACAGTTGGGGTGTTCTTAAAAAAAAAAAGGGTAAGAGGATTATCCTATTTCCTTAAAGCAGGAAACACAAAAATAATCCCATAAAGCATATTTAAAGGGATATAGAGCAAACTAAAATATTCAAAAGAAAATAACCTTTATTATCACAGCTATGAGAGATCCTTTATGATCTCCAAAACTGCAAATCTGCACAGTGCCTTACAGCTGGCTCTGAGCGCTCAGAGCACAAAGCAGCAGCTCGGGGAGAGCCGGACTAATTCCAGACTGACTCTTCCCCGGCAGGGTCAGGGGAGTAACTTGCTCCAAACAGCATTTTGAGCTGCTCGCTCTCTATACACATAGAACTGTGAAGTCCTGGCAAATCACTACTCCACAGTGTGTAAAAGGAATAAATCCCATTCCACACTAGATGTAACACACGTCAAACACTGGAAACAAAATAAGCTAATTAACTAGTAGGTATTTAAGCATGAATAAACATGCATCACGAGTGCCTTCACTATAAAGCAAGGAAAGGAAAATGGGTTGAGACAATTTTCTTGTTCCTTTATTAAAAAAATCATGCATAGAACAGAAGTCTTCCCCATCATGTCCCAGTGGGAATGCAGCTCCCATGCAGGAACTTTTCTCACAGGTCCAGATGATAGCATTACACTGCTGCTGGCCCAGAGGACAATTGCCCAGACACAGGAAAAAGGAGGACAACTATGACTCTGTAATTCAGGTATGTTATTAAGTTAATAAAGCAAATTAGAAAAGCATGGCTTTACACTACTGGAAAACTAAACGCCTACAAGTATGCAAGTAGATTCAGGTTAAAAAAAAAGCATGCCGAATTAAGAAATGCAAGAATACAGCAAGGAGATAAATACATACAAAGCTGTAAAGCTCTGTATGAAAGCAAAGAGAAGTTATGCAAGTAACTCCTCATTTCCTCTCAAGTCCATGACACGAGAGGGAATTAAACCGTAGAAGACACTAAAACACTAGGCAAAAATGCTTTGGGACATCTTTCTCTGTAAAATGACACATGAAGCCTTTACAGGAATTCACTTTCAAAATCAAAAAAAGTGCTGAATTACTGCAGGGTACCAGGACTGTATCCTGTGCTTCTCCTGCTGCTGCCTTGGGTGCTGTGGTCGTAACTGACAACTGAAAAGGGGGACAGATGGGGATAAACCAGGCAATTCTCCTTGCACACAGGAATGACTGCAAAGGTCACGGAGAATCAAGCCTAGCAGAGGGCCTGCCTGAACTACGTGCTTAAGACAGGTTCCAATTTATAAAAGAAAATACATTTTTTTTTTTTAATACTAGAACTGTTTAAGATTTAATATGCCACTCCAAACTAATCAATTCCATGACAGATTTATTTAGAAAAAGCTTTTTTTCCATACTACTATCCCCACAAATACAATGGAATGAATACTACACTTGCAAGTCATGCTTTTGGGGTTTTTGTGTCTAGTGCATCAGGAGCAGTAAGAGATTCAGCATTCACAGTTTGAGGGCATGAGAGGGGGTTGTTTTGTTTCCTTTCTGGCACCTGCCAAAACCCATAATAGAGATATAGCTGCCTCAGAGCTACAGAGGCAGACACAACTACAGCATAAATGTACTGTTAGAAAAGTGAATGAGCTATTGAATACTGTCAAACAGCACAGATTAATGGTTAGTACTGCATTTAGCATGGGCTTCAGCAACTCCAAGGGGACAAAAATTACTTTATGAAGTAAAAGGATATAGTCAAGATATTTATTTCAAAATAATACTTAAGAGTCTAGGCAGACAGTAAATACATTAATTAATTTTCTTGTCCTCCACCCCTTAATTTTGTCAAGTAACAATTAAAAGGAGCACAAGAGTAGTGTAAATAAATGTTAGAAGACTGCAGTAAGAATTTCAATCAGTCTTCATTCCCTACTCTGTTATCAACCTTGCACGTGACCTTGCTGCACTGGTAAACCCATCTGTAAAACAGAACTGTCTTACTTCATGGTGCTCTCTCCAGATGTGCTGGTTTTAGTTCTGGTACGTTCAAAAAAATGTTATAGACAGCATGGGAAATGGAGCAAACACTGTTTCAGAGGTGGTGTCTGATCTTGGAGTAGAATGCTGCAGGTAGTCAAAAGTACCTACTACCTCTCCTATATAATCAATAGGGGTTTAATTTCTAAATTTTCAATAGTGTAACCATTTGTGCTGTTCAAAGGAAAAAAACTAAATGTTTGAAATTATATAAAAAATTAGGTGGCATCAGCTTAAAACATAGTGTAGCTCAGTCTTTTTAAAACCCTCAAACTCCAACAATTCTGCCCATAGAGCTTTTGAGTCTCGGGACTCTAAAAAACAAGCAAGAGAGGAAAATGCAGTGAAGACAAACACTTGTAAGAGTGCAATCCAGGAACATGGGAATAAGTGCAAGAGCTCACACTGACTTCAGTAAGCTCTGCATCAAGTCCAAAATGCTATTAAATGCACAAAAATATTCCAAAGTCTACTGCAATAATGCTAAACCATGATTCTCTGCTCTTTACAGTTTGTTTACCTGTGTAGGAATACGTTCTCTAAAAGAAGCATGACAAACAGTCTCCGAGTCACTAACAAGGAACCTGACAGCTTTACTTTCTGAATGCCATACAGTGCAGAGAAGTGTTAAAATACCTTGAAATAGAATTTCATAAAAACCTCACAAAACCAACCAAAAAACTCAAATAGACTCTAGCTCTTATTAGAGCTATTTTCAGAGTTTCCTCTGCGACATTACAATCCTGTATACTCGCATGTCTTTTACTTACTGAGTAATTCGAGCTTTTGGCAAAGTATTTTCATTTGATTAAAAATCCTTTTGGCAATACTCAGTTTCAAGAGGGAAAATGAACCTGTATTCTTGCTTCTGCATAAAGACAATCATACATTGCTCAAAATCACACTGACCTTCTTACTGACAACTGTGTTTAGATCAATTCAGAAATATTTTTCAGATATCAAAGTTGTTTAAACCCCCTTTATTTACAAGGCCATAGCACACTGGGGATTGCAGGTCACCTACATCAGGTACCTGGGTGTGGCCTGGTGTTTGTACTTTATCATGGAGTTCAACAGTTGCACAAATGTTTGACTGTGCCATTATGGAAGCAGAATACAGACAAGATTAAAATAATTGTCTACATACCTCACTTCATATATGAAGTGTTATCTGCTCTTCAAATCGGTTTTCCATTTTTAATATTAACAATACTTTTGAACATCTAAAAGCCAGGAAACAAAAGTGTGGATCTTACAGGCACCTCAGCCCAATCCTACCGCAGATGGGCCCGGACAGGAGCAGCTCCACACACGGGACAGGACAGGACAGCCTTCTCAAACACTACCTCAAAACGTCTGCCGAAGGCACACCTCAGCACCACCCAGCGAGTACCATGACTATCCAGCACCAAAATAGCCTCTTCTTTGCAAGTACCCGCTACCTCTCCACACAGCGTTTAGCTACAGATCTCTCAGGGAGAGCGGCTTGTTTTACATTAGTGGGTGGCAACTGTGAAAAGCATTTCACTGAAATCTCTGGCATGTCTCTAGAGATCCACGTTCCCAATCATACATGTTTAGAGACAATTTGCTTTTTACAAGAAAGGGTCACAAGCCAAAGTAGCTCCCTGAGAAGAGAATCCCTCAGATCCTTTCCCAAATATAATTAACTCTGTATTTGCCTCTCTTTACCCTGAGAGCTCATCCCTAACAACATAACCTTGACAAAGATGGCTTTATTCCCACCTCTCACATTTCACGAGGAGTCAAGATCTGACAACTGCGGCTCTCTGAAGAGGTGTAATGGTGGCTCACAGATCAAAACTCCACCTCAGACAGCTAATGAATCATGTTCTAGTGACACGTTTATTTCACTTTTTTGCTGACCTAGGTGTGCTCCTGGACAAGGCACACCTCCATGGATTTTTTGAGACTGTTTGGTATAAAGCTCTGCAAAAATAGGCCATAAATGAGGTCTTAGGCCTAGGAAATGTAATTTGCTGAAACAGACCCTGAGATAAGTCGATCCTACTGTTGTTTTAACTTGACTTCATGATTAAAATTTAACTGTACAAATACAATGGCAAAATTTGTAATACTGCTTTCACAAGGTTTGCAAACTGAAGATACAAACAGGTTCCACAATCTCTAAAGGACACCCATTTCCACCCAGAAGGTGGAAACTATACTCATACTCCCAGCTTCCTACGTGCAGACAGTGTGTTGTTATGAACTTATTATACCCAGTCTCTTAGAGCCACTGTGATTAATATGAATAACTATGATGCATGACAAGTCCAGAAAAAATGCACTACTTTAAAATGCTGGCAAGACATTAAGGACATGGGAATTGCTTTATTTTACGTGACCTATAAAAGGTTCAAACTTCATTCTAATTTGATATTTAGCTCAAAGACAGTTAATGTGTATCCTAAAATTATTTTAAACATAACCAACACACTGAAAAACTCTATTGCCTTTAGTTATAATCACTGATCATTCTACAACACACCACAGCCTCTTCTGCAGTATAAAACTCTTTTAAAGTGGATCTGTGAATCTAGAACTTAACATTAGGTTGATACACATGCGAGTTTGGACCTTCGAAACATCACGCTGCAGCAACCCAGATGACATCATCTGTACAAGAGCTCTACTTTGTTGCTACCGAGATAAATGGCAAAACTCAAAGCCATTTGGGCTGCCTCGACTCTCCTAAAGGCACGAAGGGGCTGCTAATTTAACAGCCATTACGAGTCCTGGGATACAGCATCTCACAGCTCTTAAACCAGCATAAAACCCATTCACAACATGCACAACCCACAAACATCAGGCAATAAAAGTGAAAGTAAAAATGTAAGGAGGACATTATCAATGTCTCCTTCCTTCCTACACCACTCCCTTTGAAAAGAAACCACCACACCAATTTTTCTAGAAGAGAAGGAGGTCACATTGTAAAAAAAAAAAATAAAAAAATTTACAGCATTTCAGTGAAAGATTAAAGTACTAAGGTTTCAGAAGTACAGTGGAACTAAGGAGGGGGGCTGAAAAGCAAGAGGCACTACACATATTATGAACAATTTTTCCCGCCTTTCAGGTTTTTATGTTCTATCTTAAATTTAAAAAAGAAATAATTGAAAATAGTATATTTTTTTCCTACCAGGGCAGCATGATAGGCTTCTGAACAAGTAACGCTTTTTTTTTCAGAAAAAGGCAGGAAAGCTGCCTTACAAAATGATAAAATTAAGTGATTGTTTACTATATGAAATTAAGGGGAGCCTTATTTGAGTCTAAAGCAAGAGACACATTGATTATGATACTAAAGCTGGGACAAAACATAACACCTACCAAAAATGAAATAAAAAACCCCACCACCTCATCAGGATCCTTAAGGACAATCATTCTCACTGATCTGATCTATGCCAATGACTCTGCACACGATGCATCTACTATTTAATTTTCATGGCTCCATAGTATATTTAACCCAACAAAACTAGTCTTGTGAAAGCACTGGGGAGCAACTGGCTTCTTCAAAACAGTCAAGTTAAATGGTTAACTACGTATCTGCACAGTTAGAAAATGCAACTTCACAACCTGCCACCTACGTCCTGGTGAAATCCCAGCCCGGTTAGGGGGGATTCACATCCTTGAAGCCAGCTGTAAAACTGGTATTAGAAGACGGAGTATAACAGAGTCACCATGTATCTGTCACATCCTAGTGCACAGTTACGTTGCAACCAACAGGGACAGGTCCTTAATAAGGTTAAAAACATCACCTGACAGTTACAGGGTCTTTCCCCTACATTTCACGGGACTAGCCTGTAAAAGCTCATTACAAGCACTTTGCATGCAAATACCACCGGGCATTGCCATAGCATTTTACAGGTGACTAAATTTTACGCCACTATGTACACACGTTCTAGACAAGCTCCACTGCATATGGTTTGTGATGTTAATTGGCAATTATATACAACACATAAAATAAAGCTTGTATGCTTTGGGGGCAACAGCTAGATCTTTATTTTTCCTACGTAGCACCTTACTCCTCGAGTAAAGTGATGGAAAACATAATGCCAAGCAATATTTTACAATAAACTATGCATGCTCTTGGTTAACACCCAGCTGAGACCGAGTTTACAAGTATCATCTGCACTTTAGAACAAATAAAGTGAAGACAAAAACATTACCACGACTGCAGCGCACGAGCAAACTTCTGAACCCAGGTCCATATTTCAGCGTGATAAAGCTCTTACTCATACGCGGAAGAAGTTACTCTCCGAAACAACGAAAACGAAATTATTTCATCCCCCGGCGTTTGAGGAAGGTTCCTCACCAAGAGAGGAGGGGCAGGGGGGTGGAACGGAGAACCCCCACCCGCAGGGAGGGGAGAGAGGGCGCTTCCCCACCGCTCGGCCGGGCCCTCCCCGCGGGGCGGCTCGCTGGACCCCTCGCACTCCAGCGGCCGAGGCTCGGCCGAAGCCGCCGAGGACGACGAGATCCGGATGATCAACGAGTACCCGCGCGTGGCCAGCATCACGGCCTCCATGCAGGAGCACA
>JANHFX010027566.1:0-11015 GCA_027560015.1 Chloroceryle amazona
GCCCAGGATCCCATTGTCCAGGTGGGTTTGGAATCTCTCCAGAGAAGGAGACTCCACAACCTCTCTGGGCAGCCTGGACCAGAATTTCCACATCTCTTGTGTGGAAAGTGGCCCCATAGGGTGGAGCAGATGAGACCAAAGGAAGCTTTCTCCTCTTGGGGAGATAAACTGAGAGTACATCCTCTGTGCCTTCAAGCACACCAGAATGGTTCCTCTATCTTTTCCTACTGTTTCTGTTAGATCTTATGATGGAGACCAGTTATGTATCTGATCAGACCCAAACCAGTTTCAGAGACAGTGAAACTTCTGTGCCACGGAACAATTCCTGAGATTGTAATTTATTGCTCAAAGCCCAAGGCAGGAAATGTTCCTGCGCCATGTGGTGGCTACTCCACCAGCTTACGGGATCTGCAGGACCTGAGTGGCGATTCACCCACACACCCGTGCCTCCAGCTGGGTGCTTGTTTGAGAGAAAAATCTTAGTCATGTGATGTCTAATGAACAGCCTGGTGACTGTTGGCACAGGCAAATGTTAACTGTATGAACCATCACACCATAGGAGAAAGAGGGTCTGATATCAGGGGCTCGTTAGCGTAAGATGGTAGGTCAAGGAGGGATCTCGAAACACAAACCCAGACAAATTCATATGGAAAATAAGGGGCAAATTGACCACTTGAAGCAGCTGTTTGAGGGATACAATGGGTCTGTGGAGCAGTTGTCCAGGACACTTACCCTCAGCAGAAGGGCGTTGGGAAGGGTCAAAGGCCCGGCACTGGTCAATGACTCTCCGCAGGTCTTCAGGACAATCTTCCCCGACAGGGTCCCGATAATGGTTGCAGACTTTCTCCATGATCTCCTGGGGAGTGCAGCCTGGGACAACACGCACACAAACAGGAGCGTCAGGATGGAGCTTTGCTCCCACAGGAGGATTCGGGGGAGGAAAGCCAGTGCAAAGCCACGCCAAGATCCTTCCTGCAGCCTAGGGCATGGAGAAGCCAGCAGAGAAGCTACCCAGACTGTCTCTGCCATGAAACGTGCCCACCCCCCAGTATTTTGTGTGACGCCGTTGGGCTCCGGTGGAGCAAGGAGATATGTTTATGCTTCAATGCACAGGAACATCAAATAGAGACAAAAATTTCTTTCATGTTTGTGGTTTAAGCTTGTTGCTGAAATGCTTTTGCTGTGTTGAGTGCCAGGAGAAGCTATGAAGCTGCCATGCAGAGCCAGGCCCACCAGGCACTGCTGCTGGGACTTGCACACTGCAGGATGCTGTGGGGAGGAGCAGGGAGCATCCAGACCACAGCTGCACTGGGCCATGTGGCTTTCACACAGAGGACCAGATACCTTCAAGGTCTCACCTTCAAATGGGATTTTGGAGGTTGCAATCTCCCACAGTACGATCCCGAAGCTGGAAGGAGACAAGCAAGAGTCTCAGCATTCAACCCACCATGATGTCCTCTTCCCTTCTAGCGAAGGGGACTGTTGGGCCATGCCAACTGCAAATGGCTGCTTATGTGTCCCGTTCAACCTGCCCTTCTTCCACAGCTCAACAGCTACTCTGGCAGGTATCTGCCTGATATCTTTACAAGCATCTCCCAGGAGGGCTGGGCACACCTGTAGATTTCACAGGGCCTCTTGTAGGGATAGTTGATGTCTTTCAGGTTCTCGGGGGCAATGTAAGCCAACATAGAGACACGCTTCCAGTTCTTCTTGGCTTTCCTCTTGATGGATGACTCTGTTTCACACAGCTCAAATCCTGACAGCTGATTGAGAAAGAGAGAAGTGGTAGAAAATGCAGCTTGTGGAAATGGCTGGGAACTGCCCTGAGGAGCAGAAAACAGAGCAAGGTGTCCTGGGCAGCAAAGGCTGGCGTGCAGCCACGTGTGCTGCCTGGCACGTGGCTCTTCCTGCTAGCAAAACCACAGGTGAAGGCAGGTGAAGTGCCCCAGCTTCAGCCTGTCCCGGGGTGGGTGGTTCAGAAACTCTCACTTTCCTGGTGCTCAGACAGAGCTGATGATAAACTGAGGTGTAAGAGTCTATTGGGACAGGGGAGGTGTATCTACTTCAGGTTTTATTCTGGACCATCATAATTACCTTCAGTTCTGGTAGGGGGAGACAGCCACAAAAACCATGCAAAACTCCAAAAAGCTTCTCCAAGCATGGTCCTTACCTTGACACAGTAATCCCCAGCCACCAGGAACTTGCTACTGCAGATGCAGCCATGGAGTCGGGACTTCTCCTCTGTCTGGTGCAACCTGCAGCCAGACAGAACCAAGGGTCACCCGAGCTGGTGATCGACCCATCCCCACCTTGGGTCTCCTTCCTGCTCTATTGGAGATGGACTGACAGGCACCCAGAGAAGTCACCAGTTCTCTGCATGTCTTGGTGGACCAACGCTGCCAAGCCAACCTTTCCAGCAGGTGGTGAAAGAGCCACTGTAGGCAAAATAATGAGGCTTGTGGATAAGCAGGACCTGCAGGGGAAGTGGCCATTCTGTAGGGTGCTCCTCAAGCTGCCCTATGGGTATGGGGAAAGGGATTTCTCCCTTACAAGCCTTTGCAGGCTTGAAGACAGATGTAGGGGCCAGTGACATGGGCAGATGGGCTCTACTGCATCCAAACCCACTGCCTACCTCTCACCAGCCTCCCATCCCAGTGTCCCAAGGTGGTGGAACCAATGTTTAATAGGATACACTGCTTACTGAGGGATCACCAGGTGGACTAACCCACCGATTCATGCGGAACCTCACCTATAAAGACCTCTGGCAGCTCCCAGGGCCATCCGAATGCGGACCTCCCAGGAGAGATGCCGTTGCTTGGTCAGCACATCCTGCAGTGTCCCATACTTGCAGTATTCCATGACGATGGAGAAGCAGGGGCTTCCATCTGTGAGGCAAAACCCTGAGCATCCTGCCTTGTGTCACCTCTCGGGAGGGGACCACAAGAAACTGTCTGCCACCAGCTAGCACTGGGGGCAGGCAGGGGAGGGAAAAGGTGACATTAATGTGAGACCTCCTACCTTTCTCCTCAATGCAGATCCCATACATGCGCAGGATGTTTGGAGACTCAAACTTCTTCAGGGTCTGAATCTCCTTCATGAAGATGTCTCTCACCTTCCTGCAGAAAGGGACAGCACAGTGAGATCATGGAGCAAGGCCACGATGTTACACTGTGCCACCCTCCCATCCCAGATGTCTTGTTATCACTTCCACTCAGGACAACTCACACTGGGTCGGTGGTCAGCGGCCTCTTGAAGGTTTGGATGGCCACGGGGTACTTGAGGTACTCGCCCTCATAGAGGTCATAGGTCTCAGTGTCCTGCAGGTGCCTGTAGATGGTGAGGTGGTGCCGCTCAATCTCAGTGATGTCTTCTCTTTTACCAACATTGACCTTCTTCAAGGCTGCTCCCGCCATGAGCCGTGAGGGGACAAGGGACACATTAGGCAGGGCTTGGGGAGAAAGAACACAGGGCACAGGGTGCCAAGAGGTGCAACACTGACTTACACTCCATCACGTGCACGATTTTGTTCAGCTCACTTTGCATCCAGTCTACCTTGCTCTCCATACACTGCCTGTCGATGTAGATCTCCCCACCCATGATTTGGGGCTCCTCAGTACCTGGGGACAGAAATGCCCAGAGGTGAGGCCTCTGGACGAACATGCAGGACTGATGTGGTTAGTTTTTCTTGTGGTTTAAATGTCCCTTTGGATCTCCTTGGCCATGGACGTCAAGCCAAAGCTGGTCAGCAGCTGGGGGGGGATGTCAACTGTCTGTCTTAGGGAAAGTGGGTTTGTTAAATGTGCACTTACTTGCAATCACCTGGTCCAAGAAAGCCCTGTCATCCCTCAGGTCCTCAGCATCCTGCCTGCGACATGTCTTTGTCTGGAAAGCCTCCAGGAAAGTCATCTTCTGCTCCGCCTGCAGCAGGAGTGAGAGGCCCTGGGCTATGTCCCCCAGGCTCTCATTCACCCAGACAAATTCCTCCCCGGTGCTCCGGGCTCTCAGGAACTTCTGGATCCAGCTGGTCTGGCTATATTTTATCACCAGTTTCTGGGCTTCCCCCAGTGCCTGAAGTAGCTTCTTCAGCAGTTCCTCTTCGTGGTGGGAGATGTTCTTCGGTGGCTGAGCCTTGAGGATCCTCACAGGTTCCAGAAGGATCTGGATGCGCTCCACAAGGCGCTGGCACTGGTGCTTACAGCACTTCACCTGCTCGAATTGGGCGTAGATGGCCTGGGCCACAGAGAGGACCCTCTCCACGATGTCCATGTTTGCAGCAAAGTCCTTGGCCACTGAGGATGTGGGCTGGCAATGTCTGGTGACAGTGAGCCTTGGGAAGTGCTCAGAGATCAGCTGGATGTGGCTCTTCCATGCTTTCCACCCTAAAGAACAGCCTTAACATGGTACACCACCCTCCAGGTCTAGTGGCACATCTCATTCCACATTAGCAAGAGATGTTTTGTCTTGATTTATGTAAATAATTTGGTGTTAGCCATGCCCAGAGAACCTACACACGGACAAGCAGGGTCAGCAATGACCTGAGGAGCATCCCTTGGGCAGCACTCCCCAACACCGGCCCCATACCACCCCGGGGTCCTGCCTGTTAAGCCTACAGGTTTGACCCATAAAGATCCATTTTCACTTCTAGCCAATGTGTGTCTATGTTGTTACCCATCCAATGAAACCTTTCTCACCTCCATAGCCCTGACGTCCCCACCTTCTCCATGTTTTTCCCCCCGTAGCCTTGTATTGCCCGCTTTCAATCAACCTCTTCCTCTGTGCTCAGCATCCCCGCAGGGATAGTCCCTGCTTCCCAGACTACATCCAGGCAGCAGGGATGGAAAACTGCTCCTGTTAAATTAGCAGCAGCCACCCACACCATGGATGGAGCCGGTGCTGGGCTTTACTGTCTGGAAACAAGAGATATGCACACAGAAATGAGAGATACGCACCCAGAAATGAGGTACAACCACTCTCCCTTCCTCTTCAGTCTCCCTTCACACGACTCCCAAGAAAGCAGCTTGTTTGCTTGATAAAAAAGATAGATCACATAACATCAGCATGGTGGGTGTTGGAAGGGACCTCTGGAGATCATCTGGTCCACCCCCCCTGCTCCAGCAGGGTCACCCAGAGCAGGGGGCCCAGGATCCCACTGTCCAGGGAGGTTTGGAATCTCTCCAGAGAAGGAGACTCCACAACCTCTCTGGGCAGCCTGGGCCAGGCTCCGACACCCTCACAGCAAAGAAGTTTTTCCTCCTGTTCAGATGGAACCTCCTGGGTTCCAGTTTGTGCCCATTATCCCTTGTGCTGTCCCTGGGTACCACTGACAAGACTCTGGCCCCACCCTCCTGCCCCCCTGGAGACCCTTCAGCTCTTGCTCAGCATTGATCATCTCCCCTCTCAGGCTGCTCTTCTCCAGCTGAACAGCCCCAGGGCTCTCAGCCTTTCCTGGGCACAGAGATGCTCCAGTCCCCTCAGCATCTTCACAGTTTGTGCTGGACTCTCTCCAGTAGCTCCTTGTCTCTCTTGTGCTGGGGAGCCCAGCACTGGACACGATACTCCAGAGGTGGCCTCACTAGGACAGAGTAGAGGGGGAGGAGGCATAATCAGCAACAAGACTGGTCAAGATGCACCGAATTCAAAATGTAATGCTGGTGAAACCACCATCACAGGACTGCTGTGTGACAGGGGACCTGCAGTGGATGCTTCTGCTCTTGATCAACACACAGCTCAGGAACCTGCTAAGACACTGCCACAGCAAATCTTTCCTCTCCTCCTCAGGGATTCCATCACCGATTTCTGACCAACGAGCCTTTTCAGCATGTACAAAATGGGTTCTCAATTACAACTGTGTTCATTTCAATACCTTGAAGGGGTATCACTGAAGAAGGACTGAAGAATAATTTTTTCTTATCATCAGAAATAAAATAAATAAATTGGTTATTCTCAAGTCTCAAAGGTCATAATGACCAGGAAAGTCAGACTGATGGAAAATTTGTTAATGCATGTAAAATAGCTGCTCTGATCCAGTATTTAAGTTCAGTACTTCAATTCTACTTTAACAATACTCATCTTCTGCATTTTAATTAAAGTTTCCATTTCTATCCAAAAGCAGCTTGATGCATGGAAAAATTCAGTAGATTACGTCTTGCCATTTTTAAACGTTATTAAAAAAATAGAAACATTAAGATGCAAGCATTTAAATAATTACAGATCATATCAATTTAGTCAGGAAACATACCAAGCTTAGCAAGAAAAGCTAAAATTAGCTGCAAAATAATAGCACCAGACTAGAAAACTCTAGAAAAATTACTAGAGTGTTCAAGCAAGACTGAAATTATTCAAATCCAAGCTTTTTGGTTATTTAAATCAATCTGCCTGGGAGCCACACAACTGGCTGTGGTAAATTGATTTCCCTAGCGTCTGGTTCTCCTTTCGTCAGAGCCACAAAGAGAATAAGGAAGAGACCAGAAAGACAAGATGAAATCAGCCAATTCACAACATCGTTGGGCATTCTGCACTCAGACAGATTATACATCACAACATGAAGTGGAGTTCTAAGTGTCTCGGCCAGTGAAAGCAGCGGGCACAGCGGGTGACTCACGCCAGAGCCGCTCGGCACGGAGGCTCGGCTGCAGACCAAAATGCTGGTTTTCTTCTCAGAGACTCATGCGACACAGGATGGCTAACACACTTTATTCAATATTTTACAGCCCTGTCTCTCCTACACTTCAGCAGCGCACGACTAGACTTCATACGAACAAGTGCTACTGCCTTTACTGGTGTGAAAAATGTAGGAGTGCTTTAATTCCTGCCTGGCCGAAAGGTAGAGCACACCACGGAAAAGAAGTCTTCTCCAAACACAGGAGATGCTCAGTTAAAGAAATGCTACCTAATGAATTGTGCTGGTGTAAATGGCAGCTTGCTTTTAAGCCTGATAGAGAAGCAAGATTAAATAATAAATTAAACCCCCTAAAGCAGCATTTTCCAAGACTCACCTTTTGCTACAAGCTAACCACGTGGACTTCAGCGAGAAAAGCTATTTGGGCTTTTCTTGCAGACCAAGTTTTGGTGCAACACCAATTGAAAGTGATTGTTGCCAGTTCCTTTCTCCCAGGGGAGTTGCATTTCATCTGAAAAGAGTTACCCAGAAACATTTACTATAGACATCTGCAGCAATAAGGAAATGAGTCACCAACCCACTGACAAGCCTGATTCACAGCCCTGGGCACGCTCGGGCTATTCAGGAATCTGTGTACAGAATGCAGGGGAAAGGCAGATGCAAGCCACGGGTCATTTTAAGAGACTAGAGAGAAAACTAATTTAAATGTGGTTTTTTTTCCTCCTTTGCTCAGGCATAATTTCTTCAAAAGCAAAGAAGCGGTGTGGTATTGTACACGGCCACAGAACTTTTCACCTGGATGAATCAGAATGTTTTCCTTATGTAACTGGAAGAAAAGCAAACTCTCCTGTTTATTTTAACCCTAGAAAATATCACTTGGATTTTTCTTCCACAGAAAAATCAGCATGAAGAAGTCTTTACAGTCGCTAAGGCAAGGTTTCCATGGGATTAGTAACAAACTACCAGATAAAAATCTGCTTGCAAATTCAGACATGCGAACAAAAGCCTCCTTACGGGCCCAAACCACAGACCTCTCTTCAGTCACCATGCTGACTGAAGGACTAAAACACAAAAAAACTAAATATATATGTTATTTAAGCTCTGCACTTCCTCACCAGGTTGGATGCAGGTTTAAATTAACCAGGAGAAGCCTGGGACACCACAGAACACTTCTCCATAGGCACTGGTCTTCTCTGCCACAGGAGCTTGGCCTTTAATGCTTTTTGTATTTTTGAGAGCTCCATTCCAAAAAGCACTCAGGTTTTTCAGCTTGAACTGCTCAGCTCAATAGCTACAAAGAGCCATTAAGCCAAGCATTTTGCTTGAAAATTCTGACCGTAATGGTAATTCAGAGGATTTAAAATGATACCACGGTAAGCAGCCAGATCAGTAACAGTTTCCCTTAAGCCAAACGAAGAAATTATAGCTGACTAGTTTTGCACAGATGAGCAACTCAGGGAGGGGTGGGAAGGAAAAAAAAGACAGACTTGTGATGCTGGATTTTAAAAGTAAGCTTGAAGAGCTTTCTGGAAAGCGACATTAGTAGAAAGATGTCTTACTGGTATGAGGGAAAGCCAGACACCTTGCCCACAAATCCTTCCAATTACTGTTTCCATAACTCCTACTTAAAAAGCTATGGATAAAGACAAGCTGCAATTAAATCGAGTGAGCACACCTACAGATTCTCAACTAATAACGACAGAGAGAAAGTAACGGGGGAGGGAGGAAGAAGGGACAAAAGCAATGAGCTTTGTAGTGTGGCAGCGATTTCGCTGTTACAGGCAGCTCGGTACCACCACTCTGCACAGAACCACCACCAGTATCGCTGCTTGACAACTTTCACCCGTAGACATACAGGAATTTAATCAACAGTTCAACTGCCCTAGGAACTGCTGGTTATTCTTCCTCCTGATTACTTCTGACAAGCAGCAAAATCAATGACAAGGCTCAGGGACACAACGCTAAGAACCAGTCACTCACACCAGCCTGGGCAGGCGGGCAGGGCTGCGGGCGAGCACACGGGCAGCACTGTAACTTGAATTTTCGATTATATCTCAAAAAGAACTTCAGACTTTGAAGTATTTAGTAGGCAGCAACTGTCACTTGATAGAAAATAATTTATTCTAGTCTCTGGTCAACAGTGGTGGTCTTAACAGTTATGCATTATTAATCTATTTGAAGCTACACACTGAGATTTTCCTACCAGCTCAAGCCCAGCTGTGGCTGAAGAAATCAACATGAAGTTATAAATCTCTGGTCTCTGCAGGCACAGAAACACACACACCAGACAATACCTACTTTTCAGGATTACTTCCAGTATGCTGATGGCAAATCCCAGACAGCCCTCACTACACAGCCTGGTAACGGGAGGAGATTATTTACAGGCAGAGCAATGTTTTCCCCAGCAGATAACACTTGAGAATAGGACTTCAAGAGTCTGATCTGTTCTCATCCAAGTGGGATGGGAACACCATGTGGTTTGCATGTGCACAGTAAGGCAGTGACTTCTTGGGATGTGCAGGGGAAAAGCTGACAGCAGTAGCTACAGGCAAGCAATTTTCTGCCCAGTGCAAGCATTTAAATCCCTTACATGCAGATTTCTATCTGAATGATAAGGAGAGGAAAAACAAAACAAAACCAAACCAAAAACCCACACACACACGTTTAGGTAGCACAAGCTGTGCAACAGCAAGGCAAGATCTGAATGCTTTAAGCATAGGTCAACACTGCAACCAAACCCACTGATTTTGGTCTCCCATGGTATCTTTAGTCTTGAAAAGTTCTTGCTTAGGGTGAGAGTTAACTCTGCGGGGTGAAAACCCTTGTTGATCTCCATGCAAAAGGAAAACAAAAACTTACCCACCAGGTTATCAAATAATTTAGCTTTGCATTTTAGGATTACCATAGAATACTGCAGAGAGAAGAGGCTGGAGACATGTTTGTCCCAGGACAATTTTTAAGGATAAAACCCAGAATACCAGACATATTAGGTGCATCAAACAGATCTCCAGAAACAAGGCAGATCCATCCAAATAACACTGAAAGGTCAGAGCACCCCTGGCAGATGCACATGAAGAATGAATATCTGGCACAGTAGCCACTGATATCGCCTCTTGTAAGACATGTACTACTGGTATTTAACTTTTTTTTTTAGTGGAAACTAAATCTTAGCAAAATATGTACTGAAAGTGAGCACTGAGAGTTACCTATTGTTTGGGTAAGAGCCCAAATATGACACAACATGAGTGTGAGGCATCTAAGAAGTGAAAGCAGATGGAGAAGGAACTCCAGAGCAAGAAAATCTTCCCCTCAGCATTCAGATGAAATCCTTAGTGGTTTTCCAACCCTCGATAAACAGAAAGTTATTTTAGATGGTTTTCCATGGTACAGTAAGGAAGAGATGTGACCTACGCAGCAAGGGCAAGATCAAAGCATCATAGAATCCTAGAATAGCTTGAGCTGGAAGGGTCCATTAAATGACATTTGAAGTTTTTTGGGTTTTTTTAATTTACTTTTTTTTTGTCCCCTTTGTGTGCATTATCAGCTGCATTTTGAAAATACATAGCTCATGGTGAGTGCCAGGCTCAGCACCAACACAAGTAGTTCACTGCTCTCTGCCTGGACGATCTAGAGGGCTGAGCAATATATTACCTCCATCATAACTGACCTCAAAAACAAGCAGCAAGGACAGAAAAGCCTTCGAGCAAATTAAGACCTACCTTGTTCAGGCAATTTTCATTTAATCACAGGCCATACGTTCCAAAAGCATAATTTTAAGGCTACCTGAAGGCTACAAAATTAAATTTAGTAAATGCAGGTTTACAATTCTAACTATAACATTGCATCTACCAGATTACCTGAGGCAGCCAGATTAGCAAGGGTATTTTTATAATGGCTAATCTAGAAAATTATCAAACTAGCCTTAACACCAAGGTCAAGAAGAGAAGATACTGCAAAAGAAGGTAATTTTAACCTGTTTCTGCACAATAAAACTTCTCCTGGTTTGGGGCTTGTCTTGGAAAAAGGAGGTAAAACAACTCCAAAATGAATCAGTAATGAATTATCACACATAACTAAGGTGGCCTAATTGTACTGCAAAGAATCCCCACCAAGACAAGCCCATTGTCTTCACACCTCTCAAGCTTCTGAAGCAGACATTTCACTGGCACCTGCATTTAGCAGGGAGCAGCAGCAGGATCTCTACCACACACACATAGGGGCAATGCAATTAAACATCCACAGAATCACAGAATGGTTTGGGTTGGAAGAGACCTCAAAGAGACCTCTAAAGGCCATCTAGTGTAACCCCCCCCTGCAGGGAGCAGGGACATCTGCAACCAGAGCAGGTTGCTCAGAGCCCCGGCCAACCTCACCTGCAATGGTGCCAGGGATGGGG
>JANHFX010027568.1:0-40273 GCA_027560015.1 Chloroceryle amazona
GCGGACTCTGTTTCGGGGTGTTTCTTTGTACCATTGAATCTCTCTTGTTTTGTATTTCTGACTTGAGTCCCTCGTTGCTTTGCTTTTCAAACCATTACAACTATTAATTAAATATTTCCACTGTTACAGATTTCCCAGTGTGCTTGGTGTAAATGATTTTGGTACCTGAAGAGTGCAATGGTGTTTGAAATTAGTGAAACAGATAAGAAAGATGTAGAGAAATCATCAGATGTGTATATACAGACACACTCACATACATACATAGAGAACACGTGTCTAAGAATTAGAGAGCTGTGTTAGCTGATGTTATTCAGAACAATTTTTTTTATCATACTTTCATTACTTACTAGGATCAGTCACAGAAAACCTGAAAGATGTTAGGTCTGATAGGAGCTGAATTTTAATATCTGTATTGATAGTCTTCTGATGAAAACAATGTACCTATATCTGTGAAATTGCATTAAAAACTGAATAAGGAAAGTTTAGAGAGCACTCCAAGAGCATCAACATTTGAGTCACATATGTAAGGACAGGGAACTCTTATTTATAATAATTACTGTGTTGGCCTTGTTATTATAATTATTACATATATTGTTGAAATATATTTGCCATTTTGAACAACTAAAGTAGGTGGAAAGAATTCAAAGGAAAAATGTTTCCAGACAGTTGTAATCAAGTTTTAGTTCATATTAAATGCTTGCAGGATGTAACATTTATATGATCCTGTTATTATTTACTACTGCTTGACTTGTTACAGTATAAAATTACACTGAGCTTAGAATTAAGATATAACTGAAGTTGTCCTCTCACAGATGGAATATTTCTGGGATGTTTACTTAAGACAGATTTTGGAAGATAATTTTCATAAGTGATTAAAAGATAGGTAGGAAATGTGATGAAGGATGAATGATTTAATTATGTATAAGTCTTCTGGCTACTACTTGCAAAATTTACTATTCTCAAACAGCATGTGAGTATTTAAAAGGTGTACTTGGGAATCCAGGATATGGAAAAGTCAATTGCATGTATTCATACATCATTTTTTCTGCAAAACCCTATGTGAATGGTCAAGCATTTTGTCTCAACTGATTTGCTGAATTTCATAAGATGAAAATGGGTGACATTGAAAAGTGCCTGCTATTTCTTTGACATTGGGCTGATGTTTTCCTCACATTCTTAGCTAACCGCATTTTCACATCTGTCATAAGAAACAACAAACAGATTCTGAAATTAGGTATTATGCCCTCATTCTACATCCCAGAACCTGTACCAAGTCAGCAGTTTTCTGTTAAAACATCTTTTCTTTGCTGCAGCATTACACAGAACCATTTTCTGACCACGCATACATACTAAGAATCACTAAGGTACTTAATGCATTTGACAATGCATAAAAACTTGCCTAAAACATCACAGGTTAAAAATCAAACAAGAAAACAGGGTACTATAAGAAACATTTCCTGTAATGTATGAGAACCTTTGACATATGATATTGTCATAAAGGAATAGTAGAATATCAACTAGTTTGGAATGAAAATTAAAAAAAAAAATCAACATATAATATTGCTTTTTAATCAATTCCAAAATAAGTAATTGGAAGATTGAGCCACTGGAATCTTTCTTCTCCATTTATTATAACTGTATTTTGTATTAGTAAGTCTAGCCTTAAAACAAACAAACTAACAAAAACAAACAGACATGATTAATTTATTTGAAGATATAAAAAATTGAACTACCCTTCTAAAACAGCAAATTCAATACCTATTATGTAACCTCTGTGGAATAATTATTCAGAACAATGTGGTTGAAAAGCCTAAGAAATTTTTTATTCAACCTACATTCTTTTTCTGTCCACAAGTGTGATGACAAAAAAAAAGAAAAACAGAAAAAAAAAAAAAAAAGAAAGAAGAAGACTCATATCTTCTCTTTTGGTATTGTAACGTTATTAGTGCTTTTATTTCTTGGCTCACCACCCATAACGTTGCACCCTTGAACAGTAATTTTGTAAAAGCATGGATATTTGATGTCCAACCTCTAAATTCAGGTTTTCTTCATTTACCTCAATCTGTTGAAAGTAAGTTTCAAAACTGCTTCTGAAAATGTCCCCAACAAGTAACATGACATCAGAAACAGAATTTGTAATAAGGTAAGAAATAATTTAAAACTATGTCAAATACTTTTATTAGTTTATTAGTCTTTTGACTGTATGTAATATCACATAGCAGTATTTGTTTCCATGTTGAAGTTTGCATGGAATTTGTCACAACTCTTCAGTAAGAGTAAAATCAAAGTTTATTGACTACAATTTACATAGAATGAAAGATATATATTAAGAAGTTTTTAATATATATGAAATAAAATCAGCATTTCTCAAGACTGATTCCCATATGAGACACTAAAGCCTGCTTCAGCAGTGTATTCACTAATTACTGAACTTTGACAGAACTAGACAGATTTTGACATATTTATTGTTATACAGGGTATTTTTTGACTAAGTTCTTTAGTTGAAAAAAAAAAAGACTTTCAACCTCTTTTCTGGTTGCTTTTTTTTTGTTTTCTTTTGGTGGTTTTTATTCATTCTCTCCTTTGTCTCATAGTATGTTTACTGAACTTTTGGCAAACAGAAGAAAAATTTGCAAGGAAAACTGCCTTGGTTTTGGCTTGTAAAAATGGTAGCAAAGACAGTAGAATGCTGAACGGGAATGCTACTTGCCCATGTGTTAGGCAGCAATGTGTTTTGTAAGCTTTCTGCCATGTAGCCTGGAGCTTAAAAATTCCAGGAGTTGTACATATGATTTTCATTCAGCTATCATAAACCATTTCAGGGACCCTGGAATCCATGAATTTCCAAATTTAAGGACAAGGATGTTTTGTAGCTGAAAATTAGAAGTCTAGGAATTTACAAAATTAAATTAATTATCAAAAAATAACTTGTTTCCTAATTCAGTTCTGGGTCCTGGTTCCTTGGTCATGTAGACTGAATAAATGTTCGTTGTGCTTCATTAGAAACAAAACTCAACAGAGTGTACAATAAAGGTGACATGGTTGATCCTGTGATACTACACAGTTTTCACTGCCTCTACCATCCAACAGCTTTTAAATTATCTCAGAGTGGTTTACAACCTTAGTAATTCTCACAGCATGTAATATAACATATTAGCAGTTTCAAGATAATAAAACATTAGCCTAGTGGTCTACAAAACTGCATTTACATTATTTTAGAGACTGTAAACAGGAATGAACAGAAAATAGTAATTGTGGATTAGTGACATGAGAGCATCTAGTGGTGCTCAGAGGTGCTCCATGAAAAAATACACTATAAATAAATTACGTTTGTTCTAATCTAGAACAGCTTCAGGACTCTGAGTTTGGAAGAAGACAAGCCTAGAGTCCCTGACAGGACTCTGCTTCCTCAGAGCTAACCTTCATTTCTGACCTTTGTGTCTATCAAGGCTTTCAAGACCATTGCTACAGAGTTCACCAGGTTATCAAGTCGTAGCATTTCTCTCCTTGTGCCTAACTAACAGTGAAAATGTTGTCAACGCTGAAAGAGGAAAACCAAAACAAAACAGAAAGCTCAATTTGTTTAGAAGTTTTTAATGAGCATAATTCATTTTGGATGCATATGCCAAAAGCAATTTTATCTAATAGTCTAGTTTCAGTAACTTGTCAGAAAACGTCTAAATCACAAACTGGCCAGAAATTCTGTATTCGCGCATTTTTCATTCTGTTTGTTCTCTGAATTGACAGTACTTTAATTCTATTTTAAAAGTGCTTATTTAAACACTACTCACTTATTTTAAGCTTTACATTAATTTCCTTGAAACTTTTCAATTTTAAAATCCTTAGAAATACTTTAAACCTAAAGAAATATAGGAAATCTTCTTTAAATTAATAGATAAAGAACATCCAAAGAGTTATGGTTCAAACATTTGTCTGACTAGACATTTGTTGTGCATTCTAAGTAACATAAATTTCCCTTAGACTGAGACTTAGGTTTGCTCAGAGTTTCTGACTTCTTTGTAGAAGAATGTGCGTCTTCCCCCAGTCAAGGTTCAGATCACTCCAGCATTGCAAACTATACCTGTCCTTTTATTTCCAGTCAAACTTAAAGACAGTAAGGATTAGATCAATTTTAATTACATGAAGCAATCAAAGACAGGATATCCTGGGATAACTGAGTTTGAGTCCTGATCAAATAGATAGAAACCTTGTTGCTTAAAAAGAAAAGAGGCTTGGAAAGAGGCTGCTACTGGGAAACAAATGTCCATAGAATTTGACACCAAAAATGAATACTGGGCATGCAGTATGGGATACGTCACCAGTTGCAGGAAAGTAGCAGGGAAACTGGTTATAGAATAATTCTGAAGTGTCTGGACTACAAAGATAGAAAAGTTACATTTTAAAAGACACACAGTGATGGGAATGTGGAAGAACAAATGCTAAGTACTGTCATTGTCTATTTGTGTTGGGTTTTTTTTGTTTCTTTGGTTTGTTATTTTTGTTGTTTCATTTTTTTTTCTTTCCATTGTGAGTGTGCACACAAGTGAAACAAATGAACTTAAACAGGTGCTAAAACTCAAGAAGCAATTAATTCAAATAGGATCAATCCACTTAATAATGTTTATTATTCCAGTTACATGAAATGCACTGTCTCAAGACTTCACTTGAACTTTGTGCATCTTTTTAAAATGCTACACTTCTTTTTTAAGCAACTGTACCATGATTGTATATATGTATATATTTTACATTCAAAGTGCCTTTCATATAGTTCCAGGAGAAAGAAAGACAATAAAACAAGAGCATTGGTACAGAAAACTGTAGGATTTGCTTTAACT
This sequence comes from Chloroceryle amazona, assembly GCA_027560015.1. Classification (NCBI taxonomy): domain Eukaryota; kingdom Metazoa; phylum Chordata; class Aves; order Coraciiformes; family Cerylidae; genus Chloroceryle; species Chloroceryle amazona. The sequence goes on from JANHFX010027568.1 coordinate 4,836, forward strand.
TTCTTCTTTCCTTTTTCAGCTTTCTGTCTATAGTATTACTGCTGATGGTTAATATCCTTTCATCACAACAAAATCAGTCTGATTTTCAGATATTTTTTCTATTGGGAATACATAGTGACTTAAATCATTGTCCACTGCTGTTGTGCATTTTCTATCAATTTCACAGAAACATTTATTTTGGAAAGCAAATATTTCATTTATCTTCTTTAATTAATTCTTTATTTCATCAATTATCTTTATTTATAACAGTCCAGCAAAAAGAAACTTTCTGGTACACAGGAATGAAGCCTATAATTTTGTTGTAAATTTTGTTGGAGTTTATTATTTTTTCTAGATGAAAACAGTATGGCATCAAATATTTTTAAATGCTTCAAAAGTATTATGGGCCTTTTACTGTAGCTGAAATGGCAAAACCAACAAAAAAGCCTGAAAACCAATACAAATATATTGACCATTCTGGGATTTTTTCTCATACAAAAAAAAAAAAAAAGTTATTCTTAGGAAATACTCAAAGATAACTTGCTTTCATAAACTGTCTGATAATCCTTGTTCAAGCAGGAGAATAAATAAAACCTTTAAACAATAGGGCAAAAATTGGAGGACAATGAAGAAAGCATGAATGAGGAAGCCTATATTCTATCTATAGAATATTCTATATATGTTGTATTCTCATACAACAACGAAAGAGGTAACACCTCAGATACATACATGCATCTAATTACCCAGCAAAATCCTTTAAGTGTCTTCTAGAAAGTATATTATTGAAAACTAGGACTGAAAAAGAATATAAGTATAGACTTTTAAATAATAGATATTATGCATTATTAACGGTAATAATAAAAAAAATATTTGCCTATCTCACACTGATTTTGGCTATTTAAGGAACTTAAAAATAGATACTAGTCAAATAACTCTTCAACCTGAATGAAATAAATAAATTTAAACAGTGACTGCAAAAATACAAATCTTTCTAGAAATATGAATGCCAGATCACAAATTAACATATTTTCTTGGTTTTATATGTATAGCTTATTAACACGTTTTTATTGTACATTTTCTTTTGTGAAATATTATTTTGTGAATATTTCTTTTGTGAAATATTATTTGCTACTCAATAAATAATTACAGCTAATTTCTATACTAATATATTTTGTTAGCCACTCTTCACATAGGATATGTAAGATAACTTATTTTTAAAATTTTCCCTCCATACATCCTTTTCTTGAGGCCACTGTTTTCCTTGTCATCGTGTATTACTGTGTATTTGTCAACATTAGATTTCATTTGCCATGTCTCAGCCCAATTATATAAATAAAAGTCTCTTTGGATTTTCCATGCTACTTACTCTGAATATTTCTTAACACCCAGACTTGATCACCGGTAACTTCTCTTAAAATACTTCCCATCAATCTGTCTAGGTGATTTATTAGTCCCAGACTAGAAGGCTTACAGATGATGACTTCTAGTGTAACTATACTCAAAATGTTTATAGCAGTGGCACATATTTCCTGCATCTTGCATTACATTTACTGTTCATAGTGGAAATAAATTATTTCATCCTCTCTACAGGTTGTGAAAACTTTATTTTTCTCCTGGTCCATAAAATATCTGTATAAAATCATAACTAGTATCACATCTGAGAATATTAATTATACAAAAGGCTGAATAAAGGCAATTCTGGTCAAAGATGATAACCTGTGATGACAAGTTATTCTGTGAACAGCTAATAGAGTTCAAAGATATGAGTGCTGTTGTGATTGAAACACTAGCCTCAAGTGAACTCACATATTTTTGCTGATTATGAAAATTGTAGAGTAAATTCTGAAGGCAATCAGGTTAACGTGATTACGTGACCTACTATGTAATCATAAATCCTGCTGTGTCTACTTGCTGCATTAGTGATAATGATTTGAGTTGCCATTGCCCTGAACTAGAATAGCCTACATAAAATAATTCAGTTTCTGTATGTTGTTGTACATATGAATTTGTCTGAAATATTCCCACAGTCAGTTCATATGAAAAATTAACATTTGATACTCTAATTCAAATACGCTAAGGGAAACTGCACAGTTTTTCAGTTACAGAAGTGATGGTAAATAATAAGAATATTTAGATTACATCTATAACTATTAAAAAGCTTTTCATAATCAAATCAAATTTCTGTATTTATTTTATTATTAATCTATTCAGATTAAATGTTTTGATTCTTTTAAGTGATAACCTCAGAAAACTCATCAAGACCTGTAAAGGCAGAAAGTATAGGAAGTTTGGATTCTAATTTCCAATTCTGAAAATGGCTCATATTAGTTTAATTTCTTCAAAGTAGCCACGAAGGGCAAAATCCTGTTACTCATCTGGTGTCATCTAGAGATGCCATTCTTTCATAAGCATTTTCCAAAAATACTAATTTGGATCCATCAACCTTAGGTACTCTACAGATTACCATAAATGGCACAAAACAACTATGTGATAATCCTATTTCAACCTATTGTTAGCTACATTTCACTCTGCCTTTGTTGATTAGATTTCTATTAGGTAAAATGAGAATTGGGAAATCTAGCTGATATACAGATGCTTTTATGTAGATACCTCCATTTAGATGTCTTAATCTTGAACCAGATATTACTATATCTTTCCCCAATGAGAAGCATAATTTTACTGATTTACACAAAACATTAGACACAAATAACAGAAATTACTTTAATGTATTAGACTGAAACAAAATTAAATTAATTCCAATATAAAAGAATGATTTTTTTTTCCTCTTCAGGTACAATAGAGTCAGCACTTAATCAAAAGTAACTGAAGGAAGGATATGCAAACTTAACTATAATAGTCCTGAAATAGAAATTCAGGAGAAGTCAGTAACAGTGAAAGTCTTTATGCATTCTTTGTACCTACAGAGAATGACTCATAGGAATAATCTCCTCTTCAAACTGAACGGGAGTAAAAAGTGTATGTGTTTTCTTGTACCAGGTAACTCTATCAAATAGATGATTAACTGTTTTGTTAATACTGTTAAAATAGTTCCCTTCTGACTTACTGAAAGCATTCAGTTAGGTTATACAAATATTTATTTCAAAAGGGTATTTGAAGTTGGAGATTCATTGGAAGAAGATTATCTGCAAAGGAACCTTGGTCACATTCTGCTGGTATAAAAACAATCACAACCTTTTACCATCTTAATCCTTTAATATTTTTTCTCTGCAAGGAAGGAAGTGGTAAACCTTATACTATGAAATATCAAAAAGAGATGTTTACATTTGACTCAGGATAAACTTTGTAGGTATTCAAACTCCTTCTGACTTGACTATCTCATTTATCAAATATTCTTTTTCTTTATCTGTCATCATCTTCACAGTCATCTGTATCTTAGAGAGTATTTCTGGTATGTTTAAGTAATATGAAACTTAAATTATAAGTGTATATTGTGTAATTCAGTGCTTTGGAGGGCAGATATCTGTTCATTTGCTATAATTGAGAAGAATATTTTGCAAAGAACTGATTAATTAATACAAAAATTAAGGTGTAATTACACTTACTTACAGCTGCAGAGGTGAACCGCTAGGATGTATATTCTAACTTTGAAAGACAGAAAATGAAAAACTTGCTATCAATCAGGTCTTTCTTCATTCAAAATAAAAGTAACTCTTCCTGAATCCTATAATTTGCTTTACATTAAATTGCTTTTTGGGATAGTGATTAGTAGGGGCTGGTATTGATATATAACTGACAGTTACTTTCTTTTCACTAGCTTCATTAGACCATCATCACAGTGTCTACTGAGAGCTATGTAGCAAACCAGAGTACAAGAGTGGAACGGGAATATCTCATCTGATTCAAGATCACTGATTTGCATGGAGAGGAACAATGATGAATATTTTAGAAAACAAATATTGTAGAGCTTTTTGTAGTTTTATTACATTTTAATTTGGACAGAGTCCTTTAAAAATAAGTATGAGTAGTTTATCTTGCCTTGGAACAAAAGTTTGAACTAGACACCACTCAGGAACCATTCTAAACCATATTTTCTACTAATTCTATTATTTTGTGTAAAAAAAAAAATCTAAATGCTTTAAAGCCTTTTCTAAACTGGTGATATTGATCAATTTCAGCCAACTGGAGATAAAGTTTTATCTGCTGCACTTTTCAACCATTTCTGAATGAAACAATTGTAAAAGTGGTCAAGAAAGTATGTAAAAAACAGATGAAAGACTTGACGTGAAGTTAAGACATTGCACATAATTTTGCCATATATGTATTTAACTAATGCTTTCTTCCGGTTTGTTTTTGTTTTGTTTTGGTTTGGTTTTATAAACTGTAGGCTCGTATATTGATATAATTTGGTCAACATGATTTAGATACTGATTGGTTTGGTTCACTTTTTCCATCCTGTTTCATCCCATTTTCCAACACATATTTCTGCATCTTTTCTAAACACTGTGCAGTCCTCGAAACATGTACCTTGTGTGCTTGTAACTGAAACAAGAAGTACTCACAAATTCATCATCTAAATAATTGTCCAGATGCTACAACTTCTTTGCAGAGAAAGCATCTGAATGATTAATTTTGTTTGCTGTCATATGCACATGATATTATTTCTCCCAGGACTGACCTTCAATTAGCTAGACTTTATGTCCAGTTTTCTTCAGAAAATACAAACTAATTGTTTACTCCTCAGTGACAAAATGAAACTCAACTACCTCATTTACAGTCAAACTGCAATTAAAAAAAAAAAGTAATAATTTGCTGTAAAGTTTTCATTATGAATTGTCTCGATTTTTAATATGTTATTCTTCATGTTTTAAAAGACAAAACACAATAATGTAACTGAGTTCTTGGGGTTTCTTGAAGGAGAAACTGTAATGTGATTTAAAAATGAAACCCACTTACATAACTAATAATGACTTTCAGTAGTTTAGGGTAGGAATTACAAAGGTCATAATGATTTTAAACAAATCTCTTGTGTGCAGTAACAATGTGTTTCTGATTTCGTATTACAATAATTTTAACTCTTACACTATAGAACCTTATTAAGACGGTAGGTAGGCATCCTTAAATACAGTCAAAGATTTTCAACTCAGAAACAATTTCCCCTTCTTTTCTTTTTTTAATGGTTCTTTTAAAGAATATGATCATAACCTTCAGTAAGTGATGCTGTGCTTTAGAACTAATCTTACCACTGACTGCAGAGTGTAAGCAGCAGTCAAACTGAAAACTGAACAAAAAGATAGCAGTATAGATAATACAGCTCTTCTGTCTTTCATTTCCTATAGCCCCATCTGTATTTGAGTCTCTGGGATGAAGCAATTGAAGTCTGTGGTGTCTCACCTACTTTCAGAAAGTCTGAATAGCCAATTATATTTCTCATGATAAAGAATCAGAGTGGAAGAAAAGTTCATCTATGCAGGATGAGTGAGTACCTCATTAGAGCATGAACACTGGGCAACTAAAAACAGGAAAAGTCTTGTAAGTTTTCATATTGGAGTTATAGTAAATGCTTCCTTGTCAATGTTTAGGGTCATGACCATCCACAAGACCTATAACAGATGCTTTCTGTTAACCCCTCTCCCTCCAAAGGGAAATAGAATAAGGGAGAGAGTATTATGGATGAAAACAGAAAGATAAAACAGCTGACTATCTTCAAGGATGGTTAAAATGTTTGTGTCATTTTTTATGTAATTTGATAGAAAGTACTTAAAAAAATATTAAAAGAAATGAACAGTGTACAACATGGAAAAAAGATGGTTATAACAACATTTTATGACACATTTTACATGAAATTTCAGATTTTCTGGCTTTGTTGTTTTGTTTTTGTTGTTGTTATTAACAACAACCTCCTTTCAGGTAGTTGTAGTGATAAGGTCTTCAGACTAAACAATCCCAGCTCCCTCAGCCACTCCTCATAAGACTTATTTTCAAGACCCCTCACCAGCTGGTAGCCATCAATTGCAACACTCCAATCACGTGAATCATCCTATCACATTTCTGTGATGGCAGTTATATCACAAGTTTTCTTGCTTTACAATGGCTTCCAGGTCCTGCTTGTTGTCCATGCTGCATTCATTGGTACAGATGCACTTCAGCTGGGCTGATTGTCCTCACACCTTCTTGAAGGAAGAAGTCCTAGTTGCCACCAGCCAGTTCTCAGATGCTTCAATAGCTATCGGCCTATCAACTCTTGTGTCTTTGCTGCCACATGGATTATCATCCCTCACTTCCACTGAGACAGCTGACTGCAAAACCTTACTACCACACAGGCCCACAGTTACATGCTGCTCCCAGGCTCCTCTCTTGCAAAACCAGTTTTATCCCCATCCCCCTTCATGTCTAGCTTGAAGACCTAGCAATATGCCCCTCTAGCTCCTGCACCAGGATCCTATTCTGCCTTTGAGATGCAAATCTGTTGCCAGCAGTCCTGGTGTCTTGTAAAGCAGCCAGTGGTCAAAAAAAAAAATAATCTAAATTCCACCACTGGCACCAGTTTCTGAGTCATGTGTTAATCAGGTGTGTTCTCCTATTCCTTTCCATATTGTTCCTGATAGTGAAGGGATTGGGCAGGTTGGATCGATGGGATGAGGTCAATGGGATGATGTTTAACAAGGCCAAGTGCCGGGTCCTGCACTTCAGTCACAGCAACCCTGGGCAATGCTACAGGCTAGGGGAGGAGTGGATTGAAAGCTACATGGCAGAAAAGGATCTATGGGTGCTGGTGGACAGCTGACTTAACATGAGCCATGAACATGAACAATGAGTGGGCCCAGGTGGCCAAAAAGGCCAACGGCATCCTGGCCTGGATCAAAAAGTGTGTCCAGCAGGATTAGAGAAGTGATTGAGCTCCTGTAGTCAGCACTGGTAAGGCCGCAGCTTGTCTTAAAAAACATATGGAGGTGCTGGAGCAAATTCAGAGAAAGTCAGTGAAGATGGTAAAGGGTCTGGAGAAAATGTCTTATGAGGAGAGCCTGAGGGACCTGGGATTGTTTAGTTTAGAGAAGATGAGACTGAGAGCAGATCTTACCCCTCTTACAACTACCTGAAGGGAGGTTGTAGTGAGGTGGGTGTTGGTCTCTTCTCTCAGGTGACTAGTGATAAGACAAGCAGAAATGGGCTTAAGTTGCACCAGGAGAGGTTTAGATTGGCTATCAGCAATTTATTTTTTTTTACTGAGACATTGGAACAGACTGCCCAGGGACATGGTGGTATCATCATCCCTGGAGGTGTTCAAAAAACATCTAGATGTGGCACTTCAGGACATGATTTAGTAGTCATAAGATTTAGCAGATGTTTGGACTCCATGACCTTGAAGGTTGTTTCCAACCTTAATGATTCTGTGTTTCTATGAGGAAAACACTACCTGTGCTCTTGATCCTTCAATTGACTGCCCCAGTGCCCTAAAGTCCTTTATAATCGCTTTTGGACTTCTGTCTGCAACCTCATCACTTGCCAACCTGCATAACCAGTAGTGGGTAATATTCAGAGGCTGAACCTGACCAGGGAGTATTCTGGTGATATCTCTGACCCGGGCCCCAGGGAGGCAGCACTTCCCTGTGGGATGGGTCCAGTTGGCACAAGGGGCTCTCTGGTCCCCTCAGAAGGGAATCACCTACAACAATTACTCTCTCTTTTTCATTGACACAAGCAGTCCTGATACATAGGGCTGGTTGATTTACCCCAGGCATCCCCCTGCATGGACATTCATCTACATCCTCATTTACCTGGACCTCAAGTTCCAGAGCCCCATCCAGTTGTGTAGGGACAACTGGGAAGGTGAGGGGGTTGGGAGGGGATTTACCTGTGTCCCTGTGCAGGGACCTGTTTCCTTTCCCCCCTCACCTCTTAGATCCCATCCTTCTGCCTGGTGGTGAGATCGGAGGGGATCATCTGCTTCTTGTGGAGCCTCCATCTGCTGCCTTGGCTTCAGGGCACAGCCCCATTGATCTCTCTCTCTCTTACACTCCCTGATGTTCCTTAACCTCTCCCATTCTCTTCAAGCTCTACCCCAGGCTGTGCAGATCACTCACCCAGTCACCCCGCACACAGAGCTGTCTCTGCTCCCTCCAGTACCAGTGCCAGGCTGTCACAGATGGTGACAGAGACTTACAGATGCTTATGATTATTCCCCCATGAATTTATTGAATGGAGATAGACCTTGGGGAAGAGGCAGATAAAGAAAAGAAGGTGTCTGGAAACTAGACCCTCTGTTTCCTGGAGGTGAGGGGGGAAACTGAGGATGGATATTTATGAAAACTTACCTTAAATGTGAAAACGTATTTATTGATTACAGAGGCTGTAGGACCAAGGAAAAAAAAAACAGTAACCTTTTTAATTGATACAGGGGCACAAATCACTGCACTGATGCTGTCTGAGGCAGAGCAATGTGAAATTTTGGCTTCGTCTAAAAATCTATCATAAATGCATTGGGGAAAACTAAATCAGTACCTTTAGCCTTGGTAACATTATGGTTGCCTGGGGAGGAAGACCCAGTTAACACCAAGGTTACAGTGGGTCCTTCCCCAACAAATCTTTTGGGCATAGATGTATTGAAAGGCAGACAGTGGCATGATACGCAGGAAACAGACAGAACAACTAGGAGGTTAACCAAGTGCCAATGTGGCAAAGGGAGAAGTGGCAAGAAATCTTGGATATTGACAAACATGGAGCTTTTACAGTAGTGTGGGTGTCTTCTCACCAGGAAGGAGGCCCTCTGGCAGGTGAATGCAATAATAAGGCAGATGAGCTGGCCAGAGTTGCCCCTTTGCAGAGGGAAAATCAAGCAGAGGAAAAGTGGAATAGACTCTTGGAATGGCTACATATTAAATGTGGCCATTGTATAATGATTTATACAATGAGGCACATACTAGAAGCTGTCCTGACACTCGGGAAGCATGCAAAATTTGTATTTCAGCCTGTGAACAATGCAGACTTCGGAATGACACCGCATGGAAGAATTCCCCTTCACCTAAGAGATAAAAGGGCTCTCTGGGAACCTTGGCAGATCAATTATATAAGGACTTTCTGAAAATCAGAAGGGAAATAGTATGTGTTAGTAGGTGTGGAAGTGATTTCTGGCTTAGTTCAGGCTGAAGCATTTCCATGGACAACTGGGGAGAATACAGTGTGAGCCCTGAAAATACGGTTTAGTTTCCTCCCTAAACCTGATTCTATTCAATCAGACAATGGTAGCCACTTTACTGATGCCAAAGTGCAGGAATGGACAAGGGAAGAGGGAATCAAGTGGGTATTCCACACCCCATATTATCCTTAAGCTAATGGGATAGTAGAACAAACTAATGGGTTTTTAAAGCGATTTCTGAAACCTCAAAAGCTGCATTGAGTGAAACACCTTTGAGATGTGGTTACTCAGGTCAGTGATTGATGAGGGATAAATGGATGTCCCCTGATGAATGCCTTTTTTCTAAAAACCCTGATTTTAACCCCAAAATCTCAGACTTCCAGCACACCCAGAGAACCAGCCTTTTCTCCTGGACAGCCAGTACTAGTAGAAATGCCAACCATTGGAGATGTTCCTCTTGTGCTTACTGAACCCTTCAACAAACATTCTTGGAAGGCAAAAGATGCCTGTGGAAAACCCACAGGATTCACACTAAATGGATCGTTCCTTCTTTTTAACCTGAGAAATGAATTTGTCTCTTGTTTCACTTTCAGGAGGAGGCAAATGACCCAGATGCACCAACGGAGAAAGAGGACGTGAATTTTAGTATAGTTTAGTCAGAATGTGTATGTTATTTTTGACTATATTATTTTTGGGACTTATCTAAAAGAGTGAAAGGCTAATTTCTACCTCCCTTGACTTGCATGATCCCTTGCAGGATAATGAAATAATTTTGTTATCAAAAACAATCAGTCAAACCTTTAATTTGAGCCACTCTTGGGTTTGTGGAAGCCAGTAAAAGCTGGCCAGGGCTATTAAGATCTATTTGCTGCACTTCAGCCCCTAAGATGGATGTAACCTCTACTTCTATTTTAAGCTCATTGTCTATTACTGACATTTCTGCAGTGTGATGACTCTTCTATAGACAAGTGGATTTTTGCATGGACAAGTCTAGGTTTGCTTTTTGCCTTCAAAACTGAAGTCTCAGGTGTGTAAGAACCATTGGCTCTGCAGCTTGTCACAACATATGCATTATAATTACCCTAACAGCTACAAACACCTCTGGTGCTTTAAAATACTTCTAAAATTCCTTGTAAAAAGCAGATCAGAATGTGAGCACTATCCTGACCACAAGCTGGTGACTGCCAGATGAGAGCATTAAGAATATAGATACTGCCCACAAAAATGGTATTTCCAGACAACTTTGCAGAAACTTGGCAAGTACACTTTTGCTATTAATGTACATTTTCCTTCTAAAAGTTACAACTTCTGAATTAGTAAAGTGAAGTTTAACAAAGCAGAAGGAAATATGATCTTTCCAAAAAGGTCAAAGGAAAACTGGATGAAAGCTGGATGAATTTTGAAGGTTCAAAGATGCAATAGTGAAGCTAGCAAGAATATGTTCAAAGCCCAACAAGTACTTTTATTTTCTCTTTTAGCTACAACATGCAACATTGAAACTGGCTGGAGTCCTGCCTGCTACCATATAATGAAGGCTTCCTGTAAAGCTTGTGCATAGAAGGGCTATCAGAAATGTCAAATTTGGATGTGGATTTAGCTAAACTGGGACAAATTGGAAAAAAGGTAATTAGGGATGGATTTCTTGAGAGGAGACAGAGCTGGAGAAAGGGAGAGATCAAAGTGGTTCACAGAAGTACAACATGGAAAATGAAGAGAAGGGGGGGAATAGAAAGGGCAGGTTTCATGTAATGAAGCTGCTGAGCAGTACATTTGTCTGACTTAGTGCTGCACCAAATCACCGCAATCTATCCTATCTTCTTATTAAATCATATTCTTCACTACCCTCTGTCCAATTTCACTCTGTTCTCTGTAGGTCAGGGATGTGTGTAGCTGTAGGGAGTCTGTAGGTCAGGGATGTCTGCAGCTGTAGAGGCTAGAGTGTATTTTCCACTAGGGAGTTTCAATGCTCTATGTGCATATGTATTTTCACCAGTGAACCACAAACTTGATTGGCAGAGAAAACGACAGCACTGTCTGGCTGTGTTCATGTATGTGACAGCTGTAGGTATGCATGTGGGTGCCAAGATGACACCACTTTCTGGCAGTTTTTTCATCCAGACATGCTAGTGGGAAGTTTGTGTGTGTGTGCATGCACGCACCTCTTCAGCTGCATCTCTGGAACACATGTACAGTTTTGCTATTGCCCAGACCTGCCAACAGGAGCATCAGCGACCACATCCATCACACTGAGATAGGAGAAACATCCTGGGTCTGACTGTGAACAAGTTTCAATTGCAGGGGCATGGGAAGGCAGAATCCCCACAGCCCAAGGCATATGACAATTCCCTTGACAGGGTTTGTTTCTGCCAGTCTGCTCTAAACATGACGGAACTGCATATTCAGACAATAGGTCTGAAATTGTCAGTGAAAATTTGAAAACTGGAAAGACAAGGAAGTTACAAGCATTTGTTTATATGGCATAAGTAAGAGTCCAAGTGTCAAAGTTCTCTCATGAAGTTTTCTCATGCCTGCAGTTAGCACAGAATCACAGAATATTAGGGATTGGAAAGGACCTTGAAAGATCATCTAGCTCAATCCCCCTGCAGGAGCAGGATCACCTAGATCAGATCAGACAGGAATGCATCCAGGTAGGTTTTGAATGCCTCCAGGAGATCCCACAACCTTTCTGGGCAGCCTGTTCCAGTGTTCTGTTACCCTACAGTGAAAAAGTTTTTTTCTCATATTTATGTGGGATCTCCTATGTTCCAGCTTGCACCTGTTGCTCCTTGTCCTATCATTGGTTGAGACTGAGAAGAGCCTGGCTTTGTCCTCCTGGCACTCACCCTTAACATATTTATAAACATTAATGAAGTCACCCCTCAGTCTCCTCCAAGATAAAGAGACCCAGCTCCCTCAGCCTTTCCTCATAAGGGAGATGTTCCAGTCTCTTCATCATCTTTGTGGCTCAACGCTGGACTCTCTCAAGCAGTTCCCTGTCCCTCTTGAACTGAAGGACCCAGAACTGGACACCATATTCCAGATGAGGCCTCACTGGGGCAGAATAAAAGGGAAGGAGAACCTCTCTCGATCTACTAACCATATCCCTTCTAATACACCCCAGGATGCCATTGGCCTTCTTGGCCACAAGGGCACATTGTTGTCTCATGGTCATCCTGCTGTCCACTAGGACCTCCAGGTCTCTTTCCCCTACGCTTCTCTCCAACAGGTCAGTCTGGAGTTCTTCTTTCTCAGACACAAAGCCCTCTGGTGTGTCAGCCTTTCCTCCCAGCATTGCATCATCAGCTCAACCTATGTGCATACAGAACTGAAGATACCAAGAGAAACAGTAGTGCTTGACCAATAGTCCATTAGTGTTACCCGACTGATCAGTTAATTTAATGTGACATTTCTAAACTAATCCATGTATAGACTGCATAGTTTTGTCTAGTAAAGTTCATTTTACTATATCCTGAGTTTCTTAATAATATAACTACTCCCTTGTCTCTCCGTGACTGTGATACTTTCCTGCATATCATATCCAACAGATCCCACATGACCAATGAAAAGTACAAATGAAGGAACTTTAATATATACTAAACTTAGCAAGTCTAGAGTTGATGTCTGGGTTCAGCGTGGCTGACTGCTCTCTGAGAACTTGTCAGGGGGACTCCAAGGAGTCTGTCAGGACAGGACCTGGCAGCCTAGGCCTATGTCACCACCCCAGAGGAGCCGAGCAATTGGGCAGGGGTGGAGGGATGGACACCAGGGCAGCCCCAGTCCCTGAAATCACACACCTCCCTGGGTGTTGGTGCTGGGTATGGACCAAGGCTGGGCTGGGACATAGGTCTGCAGGAGGACCCAGATCAGCAGAGCCCATGGCTGGGTAGTATAGGGCAGTAGAAACTGAAGGTTGGCTCTGTTGTGGCATTGCTGGAGCAGGGGTTCTGATGGCTCTAGGAGGCTGAAATGGGATACTGGGCCACAGGCATGGTGAGAGCCCTGGCATATTCGGCAGGGACAGGGACAGCCAGACCTGGTGGAGTCTCCAGAGCCCTAACAACTAAAAGCTGAACTTAAAACTCCAGTTTAAAATCTTTATTTTGAGCTTCTATATTTATTATATTTCATTTCTATGGTTTTCAGAGATTGAATCTGATGAACTGTATTCTGACTAAGCAAAGGAGAAATATATGAGATGACTTGTTTCCATAACGCATTTTCTGAACTGAATGGAAAAACAATTTCTTACACATTGTTACAGACACCAGGGGACTCTGTATCATCTCACCAGTTCAATGTTTCCATACTGTTTCTTTACTCTTGTTCTTTACTAATACTGTAATTCAAATTTAAGATAACATGCAATCCATCATGTGAGACTGCTCACTGTCAAATAGAATTTTTTTTTTTCTTGGTAATATTATAAAATATTCCCCATCACTCACCAGATCCAGAGTTGATTTATGCTGTCTGTGAGATAGAAATAGACTGTGAGACAGAAATAGACTGTGTTGTGAGAGATGGTTGAATATGAACCCTGATACAAATTTTGCAGTAATGATTGTTCTTATTTGGAGGTTACTCAGAACTGATGGGTAGCAATAAAAATTTTTGCTCATTTTTTTTTAATCTGAAAATATATTAGCTAGTACCCAGTACTATATTCAGAAGTAAATGGTTTAAATATTTTTGTGTGTTACAACACTTGCTTAAGGTTGTAAAAACCTTTTTGCTTCAAATGTCATGCATCTGAAATACTACAGAGTGCAAATTTTCAGGTGTACTGGATAACAAAAGCCTAAACACTTACCAACAACAAATATTAATTAATGTGAGCTTATCATAATATATAAACATTTCATTAAGAAGATTTGAATAATTGAAAAGTAGTTATAGTTCCTCCCATATTTTGTTATTCCACAGACTGATGCTATTTCCAGAGTTTGAGGCTATTTTGTAATGTCTTCTGACATACATATTTCCTATTATTTTCTTCAAACTAGATTAATACTTTGTAGGCAACGCTAGCCTTATGCTGTGTATATTACCCTTCCATCTTGAAAGACATTATAGTATTAAATTACTACTTTTTTTTAAATATAAGATCTAATCTAGCATAAATAGATGGATAAAAAGAGACAGAATAGTCTGCGTATTTTCTGTTAGCACATGTGCTGAACTAGGAAAAAAGATTTCCTGCAGAAAATTCTAACCTACTTCCAAGTCACACATTTAAATGTAGTATAGATTTATTTAAATAAGAAAGCAATAGTCATTTGGATCACTTTCTTTTATAAGAAAAGAAGACCATTTGTACTTTCAAGAACAATTTACTGTTTCAGACTGACAGTCAATGGACCAGCTTTTTATTATTGATCTTACTATTGACCTAGAAGCAAATCTGAAGCTCAAGTAAAGATTGACTCACTTAAGGTCAATTAAGGGGTTGTAACACATTCAAGAAATATTTTAAAAGGATTGGATACACTTTATGTGCAATGTGTATTTGAAGTCCTGCTGTTTAACAACAGTATGGTCTACTGCATATGCCATATACCTGAGGCACAGTGTGTTTCCCATTTGCCTTTGAACAAATAACTCAGTTCCTCCACTGTGAAATACAAATGATGATTTTTAGTTATGAGGTGTGAAAATATACTATGGAGTTTCAGGATTTTGTGGGCAAAGGTAAAAAACTGTATTGTGATACTTGTAAACCATCTCATCAGCTAACCCATAGATCTTTAGAAGCATTCTCTTCTTGGCTTTGCAGAAATATATAAAAGAAGGGGAAGATAAAAGGTATGGAATGTTGAGAACAAAGGGCAATAGGTTAAAGATGATCAGAAGCTGGGGGTTCATTTGAAAACAGCTGTGGAATAAACTGACTCTTCTTCTACACACACAGATATAATTGGTACCTCTTTTGAATCACACTTAGGAAAAAAAGATCCACGGATCATTGAAAACATAGTAATAATTTCTGGATTTTTTGTTTCACTTATGTTATTTTCTGCTCTCTATTTTTTGATGATATAAATTTTCTATTAAATCTAAACCAAAATATTTAAAAATATATTGTCAATGCCATCCTATCTTATTCTGATTATGATTCTTTGTATTATCAAAAAAGGGATGCTATCAATTTGTGATAATCACTTTCAAAATCTACATCATCTGATGAATGGTGTGCTGTAATTTATGTACCCATTATCCTCAGTTTTCTTAGAATTTGTTTTCTTAAATCAGTTGTTTTTTTGTTCTAGAGGTAAGGCTGTAAGAAACAAAACACTGGTGCTAGTTTCTCCACATTCTTACACTTTGGATAGTCATTTATACCCAGGAAAGCATAAAGCAAAACAAATCTATTTATGTCCTGAAGGGCTTCTATTCCCATTTTGCATTTAAGGTAACATTCCATAACTCCAAATAGGTATAGTAAATATTCAACCTCCTGCAGTCTGAGCAGTAACTGCCTGTGACAAAAAAAAATTATTTGCCATTTATCACCAAAGGAGATCTGTGCTGCACCTTTAAATCATGTAAGTGACAATCAGGGGCAAAGGACAAAAAAGAAACAATCACCATACTTTACAAATATGCTGATATTGCATGGAACGATGAGAGACTATTATAAAGACATTGCAGCAAGACAAGCAAACAAAAAAGGAAAATTTAAAGTGTCCTTCTGCAAAGCAGAGTCTGTGCTGTCTCTGAATCTAGTAAAGTGTAACTATCTCTAGCTCTAGTAAAAAAAAATTGTTTTGCATGGTTGCTGCAGTCAGTGTGGATCACTGCTCTGAGAGGTCATACATCTTCTTTACCACTTCATGAATTTTAGCTGCATGAACAGCAGAGATCTTTGTCTCAGTGCGTAACAGATCATTCTTAAAAATCTTCATTAGAAGGAACATCAGACATTCAGCTGGTGTGAACACAAATGCTCTAGTAGGCAACATTTTCAAAAGTTGGTTATCTAGTTCATGCTTAAAGACTTGAATTTTAATGCCTAAAATAAACATCTGAATTTTAACATTTTAGTCTCTGTTAGTGGCACTACTCTGGTTAAATTTTGACAGTATCTAATGTAAAATATTCACTGACACCAATAGACTTGTTTATTACTTTTGAAAAGCTGCTGTTGCCTCTTTGGTTAAAAAAACCCAAAAACATAGCACTAAAAATATCTCTTACCTTCTGATAAAAATGAGTTTTAAAGTTACCTTTGGCTATCACATGCAAGTACATTTCCATTATGTATATATAAAATTTAAGTCTTGCCTCATAGTAATGCCTCTAAAAAGAAGAGTTGCTAATGCTGAATAGAGTGCTCTGATAATAGCATGCACTTTAGAAGATGAACTCAGGATTCTTGGCTTAGTTTAGTAGTCAATGTTGTCTTTCCTTAGGGAACCACACCATATCTTTGGTTCTCCACTGGGATTAGTGTAAAGGAAATCAGTCTATAAAAGGAAGAAGGAAGAGTCATCACCATTAGAATTTTTTTTTTTTCTCTACATTACAAAGTTTTTTAGCCTACAAACTAATACAGTAAAGTACTTTCTGTGATCTTGTGCTTTTCTTAGAAAGAATGTGGTATACTCTGCGTATATGAAAGAAATCATTAATCATCCCATGAATGGCAATCATTATGTAATAGCCCTAAAACCAATTTACAGATGTACTTAATTTCAGCTTCCTATAAAATCATTTTGATGTCATTGAGATAGCTCACAGACTTAAAGTTATTTTAAGCACTCAGAAAATAAATTCTTCGAGGAGAAGAACTTTATTGCCTAGCATCTAAAAGGCAGGACATTGTAATGTTTACCTGTACTGTGATAAGAGTATGAGACAGGATGAAAAAAGGTTGAACACAGTGAATGCTTTATAGTAAGCATCTTGCTTTTCTCTTCAAGAGTGTATTCTTAAATAAAATTAACAGCAACCAAAATCAACATAGTTGATATAAATGAAATCTAACATATTAGAATACAAAATTTAAAATTTTTCCTGATCAAGCACAGTACTTCTGTTTTCATATTCTAAAGATTTTAATCACAGGAGTCTCTAAGCACATAGTTACAGAACATATAATGACTTCAAATCTCTGTTCAGTATATAAGGCCTTAATCAGATTGATACTGATTTTCAGCTACATGAACTTTATATTTATTCCATCAATTGTCTAAGTAAACTCAGTAAAATTTTGGGAAATATTCAAACCAGGGGTGTAGACAGGCAAATATCCTCATCTTCAAAAAAAAAACCCAAGAAAGATGATCCAGGGAACTGCAGGTCAGTCAGCATAACCTCAATCCTATGAAGACTTTGGAGTGTTCCAAATACTAAAATATTCCAACGTTTCTGAAAGTGTGTCTAGGCACCTGAAGGAAAGAAAGAGTATGGGAACAGTCAGCATGAATTTACCAAGGGCATTCATTGCCTGATGTACCTGACCGTTTTCCATGATGAGGTGCCATACTCAGTTAATAAGGGAAGAACAGTAAATGTTGACTTTAGAACTTGAGAAGGTTTAAGGTAAAGAAACCTCCATACATTTCTTTACTTTTTAATAAAACACTGTTAAACTCTTGATCAAGTGAACTTGATCAAGAACTCATTATTAGAACTTAAAAATAAATTATCTGTTTTCTTTTCAAATAAATTACCCATTATATCAAAATTCAGATTTTAACTTCTATTTCCCTAACAATCTGAAACTGTTCCAACGTAACAACACAACACACATTTGTTCTAATATTTCACTTTTGATTTGTTTATGTACACATTGTTATACTGTGGAAAGTTTTTGGGAAAGTCTACATTCCTTTTAATTTTTAAATGTAGAGAAGATTCAGATACCCTTCAGAAAACTGTTGAGCATCAATTTAAAATAATGTTCATCTACCTAGATTATTAATTTTATTTCTTGAATGTTTAGACATCCTTTACTTCTGACCTTTGATATAAGAAAATGTTTATAACTGTTTTCATTCAAGATGTGTAAAGTAAACTGGAGTATGATTTATTAAAGATTTATTAACGACACATCTACAATTTAAGAAAGGTTCAGTTATGGACCCTAGTGCACCACTTAAAATGTATATCAAGCTGGAAAATTACAGAAACAACCAGAGCTTTGCAAAGACAAAGTCTTCATTAGGATGGAAAATATTATTAATTATATGCTATTTAATTTCCACTTTCACTTACTCTTCTCATCATGCAATGCTGAAAAGGTCAGTTTTAACACAAAGTGACCTTGAAAGATTCTGGGGATATGAGTTGATGGCAGAAGATGCTAATGTGAACATCCATAAAGATTAATAAGTGAAAAATACTGAACAGAAGAAAACGTCTGCAGAAAAATATCTGCAGACAAATTGCTTGCCAGACTGGGAGCTGTGAGCCTGGGAATCAGAAACATCCTTGAAAAGTGAAGCTGGCATCTTTGAAGTACAGATGGGTACCTATGAAGAAGACACACACTGAGATACCAACAGTAAGTGTAAAACAACAAAAAGACTCTAATGGCAATTTATAATCTGAAAAAGTGGAACAAGTCTGGGAAAATAAAATTGGTTTGAAAGAACAGAAATATTCTTTTTTCTGTTACAGGTGAAAAAATGAAATTCACAGCATCTATTGGCTGCTAAAAGTGGTGATATCCTATGCCCTCTTATGTCTCTGTGGTATAAAAGGGATTTACATTTTATCCGGAATGAAGCTTCTCTCTCTGACAACTTCTTGTGCTGCATATATGTTTTCTTTCCTGAAGAGGCTGAATTCCACATTAACTCTTTACAAGATCTTGGACTCTCACCAGGGATGCCTATCTGACTCCAGATTCTGTGATGTGAATCATCTTTGAAGTGAGACTGAAATATGTTATTTTACTGGTCACCCTCCGGGCCCACTTCAGTTTGGCCTCCTGGAATAGTTAGGTCCCCTTCTGGGATTGGTTTGTCAGCCTCTTTGGAATGGTTTGGTCCCTTCTGAAACTAGGTTGCTTGCTGGTGGTATTATATATCCATATAAATGATCTACCATGAGCATGTCTGCAGCCTTATTATTTAAAGTTGCTTCACCAAAGAGGTTTGTAGTAACTTGTAATAGTATATACCTATTTAATTGTTGCTGTTATTGGTTGTTGCTATGTGATTTGTTGCTGCTATTAACTTCTCTCATACTATTGATTGATACCATATTACAGATGGCTAATAGTAATTTTTAATAACTTGAGATATATTATCCTTATTAAACATAGACATATTTGCTTGCAGTTATTTTTATGATAGTTTACATGCTTTGGGTGATTTTTGAGGTATTTGTGGTTATCTGTAATAATGTAGAGAAATTTAGAGGATAGATGCATTTGTGTTCTTGTGTGTCATGGAATGCTATGAACCCATAGTTGCAACCTCTACACACTTGCAGATTGGGTAACCCTCTAGGTCATGACAGATGGAAAGGGAAACATCAAGAATTCTGCTTTTGTTCTAAACTTGAGACTGAAATTCCCTAGTCAAGGAAATGAAGAAGGCTGAAAATTTTAGCAGCGGATTCACAGAAAATACTTCTTCATGTTTACACCTTTCACTGTTTATGACGTCTTAAACCATGAAGTGCTAAAAAGGGTTAAAAAACTTGATAGAAATATAGAACCTTAATTATTCCTTTATAAGAAACAACTCAAGAGAGTGTTCTTTTAAGCATGAAATAGAATTTAATAGTTAACATATGCTTCCTTTAGTATTTACAGAGAAAAAGAATATAAATTGTAACTAAGAAGTGACATGCAAGCTACCTAGACTGTGTCAGCTTGTAAGCAGCAGAGAGACCGAGCTTGGTAATGAAACACAAAGTAAGCAGAAGCAATAACTGTTAAGTAGTTAAAATTACATTCAGAGCTGAAACAACTGGTGTAAATGGTAAACTGAAAGGGAACAGTTGTGCCCTTAAGGCAAGCAGAAATCTGAAATGTTGTAGCCTTTCTGCAGAGGAATTAAAAATAACTCGTGGACAGTTTCAGTAGACAGAATGGTAAAAATGGCAGCTGTGATTTGTCTCTACAAGGAATAAAATAGCAGGTTTTCTTTACAAGATTCCTAACTAGGTACTTGCTGCATTATTTTTTTTTAATTATTTTTTTATCTCAGATTAGATGTGACCTGATTGTTGAAGATGATTAAATATGTATATGAATAAATATAGATAAAATTTTACAAAAGTCTACATTCAGATGAACAATTTGAAGAGGTATGTGAAAAGATCTGTTAATTTTTTATTACAGGAAAAATACTTGTAGTAAATATCAGAAGTCCTGTGCTCAAATCTAAAAGATGCTTTTGTTTGCAGGGCTTAACTAGCTCTTTAAAATTTCTGGATATTGTGAATTTCATGCTTTGTTGGTGCTATGTAGAATTTCGATACTGATTTCTCAATAAATCACTGGAACCTGAGGGTCAGATTCCAACCTTCAAAGAATGTCCAATTCAGGACTGAAATAATTTGATTTTAAAAGTCACTGTTTAGTATACAGCATCTAACATTTTGCATTTTAGTGTCTTTGGAAGTAGATGCATCACCTGCCTTCCAGTTTTTAACATGCAGCTAGAAAATGCTTTCCTGTTGAGCCAGAGTAGATAACATCATCAGGGCTGAGACAGTGTTTGTATTTCTGTGTGAAACTTTAAAAAAAGGCACCAAGAAAAACAATTCCTATTGTATCTTCAAAATGACAAACACTGCTTATGTGATGCTGTCTTTTTAAGCACATTCTTCAGAAAAAAACACAATGTTTTACTGTTGGAGTCTATCGTAACTCTTAAAAACAGGCAGCAGTTTTCAAGTAGGACATAGGATGTGTTACAGCTCATCAAAATTCAGATGTCATGTCTCATGAAGAGATAATGTTTCAGATGTATTTTTGATAATGACACTAGTAGAACTTAAAGTGGTCTCTGTGACAAGTCTTATGTACAACAATAGAATTTTGTTGGTTCCCAAGATCTACCAACTGGTACAACTTGTCTAAATGCATATTTAACATATATCTGTTCCTTTTAGAGAGAAGTGAGGACTCATTTTCAACATACAGCAGTATCAAATCTAAATATACTAGCTGAACACTGTATAATTTCTTTTAGAGAAATGGTAAGACAGAGATGGATCAGGAAAGGCCAAAAAATAATGTTAAACTCCAGTTATGAATACCAGATTTAAAATGAGGGCCATAGCACTTTTTTTTTTTTTTTCTTGAAATATATAGAAGCACCTATAAGTAGAATTAAGAAAAAAAACAGTCACAAATTTATGAGTTTGCTGTTTCTGTGTAAAATGTGTGCCTCTTCCCTGAAACCACCTAGAGGTACCTAACATTCTAAATTGGATTGTTTAAAAGTCTGATGGCTAAATCTGAGCTTCCTTCTCTGGGAATCCTTTATAGACAATGGAGACAAGCCAGCAGCTCTAGAGGAATGTTTATGTATCCAGCCATAGCTGTATCAACATAAAGTGAATAATTTCTAGAGGTATGTATACTGACCATAAACAAAGCCTAGCGTATCTAGATCAGGTTTCAGTGGGACAAATCTGCCCAGATTAATCCAATCTTTAGTGCTTCTACAGCAAATAAGAGTTCAGATTTTATTTTTTTTTTATTACCATATATATAATCACAGAGTATCCAGAGTTGGAGGGAACCAAAACGATGATTAACATCCGCATCCACATATGGCAACCTAAAACTTAAACTATCTAGCCAAAAGCATTGACCAAATGTTTCTTCAGCACCAACATACTTGGCCCTATGACGGCTTCCCTGAGGGTCTTGTTCGAGTGCTTTACCACCATCTCATTATTGGTCCCTGACACAGCCTTAAGCCATTCCCTATTGCCTTCTCACTGGACACCAGAGAGAAGCAATCAAGACCTCCCTCTACACTTCCCCTCATGAGGAAGTTGTAAGCCACAAGGTCTCCCCTCAGTTTCCTTTTCTCTAAGATGAACCAACCTAATATCCTCAGCCACTGCTCTCATGTCCTGCCTTCTAGCTCTTTTACCATCTTTGTTACCCTCCTTTGGACATATCCTAATATTTTTATATCCTTCTCACATTGTGGACCCACAAAGAGCACACAGTGCTTAAGGTGAAGCTGTACCAATGCTGAATATAGTGTAACAAGCACTTCTTTCTACTGGTTCTTAATACACCCCAAGAAATGGTTGGCTGCCAGGCATTTGGCTGCCAGGGCACACTGTTGACTCATATTGAGATTACTAAGAATCACAATCCCCAAATCCCTTTCTGTGGGACTGCCTTCCAGCCTCATTCCCCATTGCAGAAGTACATCCAAGTTTACTCTGACCCAGGTACAGAATCCATCATTTCTCCATGATAAATTTTATACAGGGGGTGATTGTCCAGCATTCTAATCTCTCTGTAAGGTCTCTCTGTCCTAGAGGGAATCACAGGCTCCTTCCTAGTTTAGTATCATCAACAAATGTACTTCATGTGAATTCAAATTCTGTGTCCAGGTCATTGATAAAAATATTGAAAAGAACTGTCCCTAAAACTAAGGCCTAGAAGGTATCACTAGTGACTAGCAACCAGCCAGGTGTTACTCCATTGTCTATAACTCTTTGAGACTGACCCTTCAGCCAATTGTTTACTCATCATATTGTTTACTTGTCTAGCTGTATGCTGGACATTTTGTCCAGAGGGATATTCAAAGAGTATTAAAAGCTTTGCTAAAATCTCTTAGACACCCCCTCCACCACATTCACTGACTGCTCTATCCATTAGATGGGTAACCTTGTCATAAAAGTATATTCTATCAGTAAGGCATAATTTTGCCTTCATGAACCCATGTTGGCTTTGACTGATGACTACATTGTCTTTCAAGTGATTTTCAATAACTTCCGGAATAATCTCCATAATTTTACCAGGCACTGAAGTGAGACTGTCGGGACTATAGTCACCAGGGTCTTCCTTCCTAAAAAGTGGAATAATATTTGCTAGATTCCAATCAGCTGGGACCTCTCTGATGACATTTTGTCTCTGAAAATTAAACTGCAGTTTTTCTTTCATGAGAGACTCTATGATGGATAGTTAAGTCCATTTAATTAATTAATTATTTTGTTGATTTTAATTCTGGATAAAACAATGTTTTGCACTTAAGAGATAGATATCTGGAATATGTGGCAGCTTGCTTAGATGTACAGAATATATTGATACCAGAGATCTGCAATTTTGTAACTCAGTTGTTGCACTGCTGAACACTTTATGCAGCAGCTACAAAAGACACAAGTAAAGCCTGCACTGCCACCTCCAGCAGTCTCAGGAGGAGGGTGGAGAAAAGAAGAGCAAAATGGTAAGATTTCACAGCTTTTCCTGGAGGGACATCACTTAGAATAGCTTCTTTTTGGGATCTCAGAACAAGCATGACTGGATGAAGAATGTCTATGGATGCAAAATGTGTGTGTTAGAAGGATGACTCTTTCCTGACACATTGGAAGTCAGTTACAGAAGGTTTTTCTTAACATACTGTATGTAAGTTACCAGAAGGAAATAAAATGGTAAAGCAAAGGAGAACTCACATGTCTTTTCTGATGGACATGTCCATTGCCATTTAGAAGTTTGCTGCTCAGAAAATTAGTATTAAATCAAACTAGTGTAAGAAATCAACCATCAGTCTGTTGTAGAAATATGTACAATTATTTGAGAGAAATGTTGCCCTGTACTTCAGGATTTGACTGTCTCCAGGAAATCATCACGGGTTTTATATGCCTGCCATTATAGGGGAAAGATTCATATCTGAACAATTTGCCATTAACCAGCTCTGTAAAAATAAATATTTATGTGACAGAAATGCATCCATGAAATTGAAGTTTTTTAACATATGTTTAAGACAAATTTAATCGTAGTGCAATACTTCCTACTGTGTAACAAATAGGTCAAGTTTTTCCTTTCTTTTCCAGGGACAGAAGAGAAGCTGACTGCTCAGATTCATTTACATTTATTCTGAATTAGAGTTATGTGTACTGAAGACATCTCATCTGTTAGTTTTGTCTTTTTGCAAGGTATAATTTGTCCCATAGTCCTCTATATCCTCTTGTACATAGTATGTACTTCAACTGAATTCAAGGTCTCTGCCACATACTGTGTCCATTTGACTGATGTCAGGCTGCTGTCAGTTTTGCCTTTTGACACTTGTAAAACAATTCTATTTTCTAATGTGACAATAAATGGAAACCTGGTGATATATTGTATTTCAGTATGTCCCTTGACTTCTTTTTCCACCTTTAAACTAAACAAAACTAAAAGACAATAAGAAACAGTATATGAGCAAATAATTATGTATGTCATTCCTGTTAGTGTATAAACGATATGTAATTTTTTCTACCTGACACAGTATTTAAATCAGGTGAACCATTTTTAGTATAAACCTTACTTCTTAATATCACAAGTGGAGGGGAAAAAAAAAAAGGGTGTCGTTTTCCTGTTTCAGATTAAAGAATTGGGCATTGTGTATGCAGGTATTTTTACCTTATTTCAATGCAATTTTTATCCATATTGAGAAGTTAACGAATTGTTAAAATTACACTGGAAATAATTCCAGGAAACAATGTGATAATTAAAGCCTTTGTGCAAAGATTTAAATGTTCTTTTAATTTATAGCACTGCAGTACTGATCTTTCTCTCTTCACAGATATTCTTAAGTGCTATGCCAGTTAGCCTCCTCAAATACAATCAGGAGACTAAGTTTATATATATTATTGTCTCCCTGAAATAAAAAGTTTGTGAGTAGGCAATGCCTTTTACTCTGCATGGAGTGCCACTTTTGCATCATAATTCTTTCTTTCTGCATTGTTAGGAAATTCTTTTGTTCTGACCAGGATGTAGCAGAGAATCAGTCATGCAGGAAGACTAGGTCTGGCCCATAGAACTCAGACTTACATTCAGAATGACTCCTAAAACCAGCCTTTTTGCTGGAGATCTTTCTTAATAAAGCAAAGAATTGTTTCTTGTTTCTGAGAGTATGAGTAGAAGAAAATTTTTTATACCGTCTGCCATACAGCATAAAGGTGCTATCTAAGAGTGTTTATATGGTTAGTTTATTATTACTATTACTTTCACGAAAGAGAATGGTTCAGCTATTAGCATATAATAATGGCCTGTGATATTAGCATCTTGTTCTTTATTGAAATAATCAAATAATATATTTGAAGTCATATTACTGTCCCCAGGTGAAATTCTGGGGAAATTGTCTGGTTTCATTTACCATTTTCTGACTTATTTTAATAAGTATTCTTTAAAAAGGTCTATAATTTTGTTCTGTGTTCATGCACCATCCAGTATAACATCTTCTGGCACATTTTGACTAGATAATGCAACTGGCAATAGTAATGATAATATTTTCTACAGTCCCCTTCTTATGTCCTGACCTGAGGCTGACTGCATAAGAATGAAGCTATTCAACAAAACAGTTTCCAGCTGAGGGATAATCACCTTTCCAAACATGACTATGTTTCCATATAATATATATTATAAATAGTATATTAAAAAAATTGTAATGCATTAATAACCCATGCTAAATGGACATTGCTGTAACAAAAATTTCTGTTATTTGCTGCAGATACAGAAAGTACTATTCATTTTCTCCAGAGGAGGAAGCTATGGGTTTTTTTTAGTCAAGTAGCTATATTCAGGATCAAGTGCAAACAATATTAAGTAAGTGTATAATCAATTTGATTCTAAATTGAAAACATTATTTTTTTCTACTTTGATGCAATTTTTGGATTGTGTTTAATTCATCACAACTATAGTATTAATGTTGCCATTGAAGAAGCAAACATTCTTAGTGCAGGGAAAGTAGGATCACAGTAAATATAAAAGCTTTCCATAATAAGTTCAGGTATATGTTATTGATGCAGACATAAACATTTTGTTTTGGTTGTAGTTTTGTTACATGACTCAGAGGTAACAGAGCACCCAGTCTTCTTTTGTATCTCCATGTTACAAATAGAGCCAACAAACTGAATGGTTCACCTTTATGTAGCCCAATTAAGGAACTGGCATCATTTGGTAAATTAAATTACTGTTGTAAAATCTGTACTCTTATGCTGTCCTTTAAAAGTGACTAATACACTCTGTAATTGAATTCAGAGCAATGGAACTGTCATTGAGTTAACACTGCTGGTCATCTGAGAATAACTTACATTCCTTGTAAACATAATATGATACCTGGTTTTGTTTTGTTTTGTTTTGTTTTCTGTCCCATTAAGCTTTCTGTGACTTCAAATACTTCTACTTCCAAGCAGAGGCAAGTTCCTTCAATTTTATCTTTATACAACTGATATACCAGGGCTGCATCTGTTGTCTTTATACATCCTTTTTATATCTGAGCATCTACAGTCTCTGACTGCATAGTGTCATTTAACCTCTATTCTTATGTTCTACTTACAGGGAAATAAAAAGAGAGACACACTGAAGTTGGTTTATGTATGCAAAAATCCAGGCAAATTGTTTATTTCTTTGAGCCTTTTCCACAGATGAAACATTCCTTAGTAACTTTCTTACTTCCTGAGTGGCATAGCATGCATCTTATTTTTTTTCTAATCCTATCCTTCCGAATTAGTTGTTCTGCACACATAATATTCAATTCTTTTTTAATGTCTTTTTGATACTTAGTTCTTACAAAGTGTGACTAATATGTATTGAAAAAGTTTTACATTTCTGTTATATGACTCTGCAGGTGTTTTTCTTATGTAGACTATAGAATAAGTTAAAAAATCTTAATACTTAGACTTTTCTAGTTACCTGTTCAGATTCATGTGCTGGAAGTTAATATTAGAAATTACAAGGGATCCTAAAGAACCTGAACTTACCCCCAAAAAAACTTACTTCAATTATAAAAATGGATGACTTAAAGATTTTTAGTAATGTAGAGACCCATCATATATAAAATTAAATGTATCTCTGCAAGCAAATCAAACATCTCTGCTATAATTGCTTCACTTAAATCAGCTTTATTGCTACCCTTCTGAAAATCCTTTAGAGCATGATACAAAGTGGAAAGAAAAAGGTCCGGGAAATTATAGTATCATAGAATTGTCAGGGTTTGATGGGACCTTCAGGATCATCTAGTTCCAAACCCTCTGCCATGGGCAGGAACACCTCCCACTAGATGAGGTTGCTTGGAGCCCCATCCAGCTCTGCCTTAAAAACTTCCAGGGATGAGGCTTCCACTGCCTCTCTGGGTAACCCGTTCCAGTGTCTCACCATCCTCATGGTAAAGAACTTCTTCCTAATGTCTAATCCACCATTTCTACCCACCTCTACTTTTGATCCATTCCCTCTAGTCCTACCACTACACAACATCCTAAAAAGACCCACACAAGCTTTCTTGTAGGCCCCCTTAAGATACTGGAAGGCCAGAGTAAGGCCTTCCCGGAGCTGTCTTTTCTCCAGGCTGAACAACCCAACTTTCTCAGTCTGTCCTCACAGGAGTAAGTGATCCAGCTCTCTGATCATCTTCATGGCCTTTCTTTGGACTTGTTCCAGCAAATCCATATCTTTCCTTTAATAGGGGCTCCAAAACTGGACACAGTACTCCAGGTGGGGGTCTCGCGAGAGTGGAGTAGAGGAAGAGAATCACCTCCCTCAGCTTGCTGGCCATGTTTCTCTTGATGCAGCCCAGGATACAATTGGTCTTCTGGGCTGCAAGTGTACACTGACAGCTCATGTTGAACTTATTGCCCAATAGTACCCCCAAGTCCTTCTTCAAATTTTGGTTAAATATCAACAGAACAAGTTATTGTAAATCTGTCAATAATCAATTATATGAAAATAAATTTCAGAAGAAACCATATAAAATCAAATATATTTTCTTTTTTTTTTTTTTTTTTAGGAAAAAGAAAGCAACTAATGTCAGCAGTAGAATTTATATAACTTGAGTGTGTTAAGGTTTCCAGATGTTCTACATGAGAAGCTCATGAATAAAGTAGGAAAATGGAGGCTTAAAGAAATCATAAGTATCTGAAGAAATGAAAACCAAAACAAAAAAAATGACAAAATTAGTAGTGAAAGACTAATTGTTGTTGTTTTTAACATTTTTTCAAGCTGGCTATGAAGAAAGTTTGATTTGGACTTCATTTTAGTCAGTATTTTTTTACAAACAGCTTTCTTGTCACAGAGAAAACATTTATAGATAGTATCAATACATGTGGAGCTGAAAGCATTGTAAAAAATAGTCAAAAGACAAAATATACAATTAATTAAAACTATTGATATTATTGAGATCAGCCTAGACACTCAAAAAATCAGGCTTTAAAAGTAATTTTGTGCTATTTGTGCACTTTAATCAAGAACAGTCACTCCACATGACAATATTTTTTTTTCTCAGTTTATTTTTAGTATTAAGAATGATCATAGAAGGGCATTTAATTTTATCAAAACTGTCATATGAAAGATCTTGAGTTTTCTTTTTGGTTAAAATATTACAGTGTTTTATTATCTCCCTGGAAAATATACTGTTTTTCTCCACCCAATAAATATTTTTGGAAAAGAGCCCTCAACTGCTTATAGCCCATAGACTACTGATTAATGTGATCTCCTTTTACTTTGCAAGATAATTATCTTTATTATAGAGGATGAAAACAAATAAAAGAACAAAACTATGGCATAAGAAATCATTGCCAAATACTGGCTTTTAATATTAGAAATTTTATTTGTTCTATAAAAAGAGGTGAACCTGAGAGATTTTATTTCCTCTATATACAGAGTGAAATCCTTGCTTGTTTAAATACTTGATATTTTTTCACCTGATCAAAGAGATATTCATGTCTTCCCTTAAATACATTTTTCTTTTATCCTTAGAACATCCTTTTAACTACATCCTTATTACTATCATCCATATTTACTATAACCCATATTAGTACACTATACTCTGTTCTTGAAGAATGGCTGTAAAAGCAAGGGTTTCTCTTATACAAAGATAGTCATTTATATGTATCAAAATACTTGAGGACATGCCATTATTCTTAACTGGCTAATCAAACTAAATACAAGTAAGAACTTCTTTATTTGTTTTCAGGTCTTTTACAACCTTTCAAAAGGTCTTTCTTTGCGAAAAACGTTAAGAGCTAGCACACCTGAAGTTTTTACCAAATCTTTTAAAAATCACAAGTATCTTGCTTACTCAGTTTGTGAGCTAAAAGTAAAAAGGGACTCATGGACTTCAAACTGTGCTCAAATGAACTGAATCATAGAATAAACCAGAGTAAAGAAAAGAAGAAGAAAATCAAGGTTTTGCAGCTGTGGAGGCCAAGGCACACTTGAAAACAGCAGTTAATAATGGAAGTATTAATTTGAGCATTGTCTCTCAAATGAACTGCGTTGTACATTTAGTGAGTTAAATATAATTAGTGCTACAATGATTTCTTTACCGTAATCACCACTAGTAATAATATTCTTAAGTGGAATTTACACTATTTGCTTTCCATCATGCTTGTTACAAATGCAAACTCACCTGCTGTTAAATCTCTGCTTTTGTTTTATAATAGTATATAGTATAGAGTATATAGTTAAATTATAGGCATAAATTTTACTTGCAAAAATTGAAATGGATAAAACTGTTAATGGTTTAGAGTAATAATATTGGTCTTTTTTGAATTGTAATTAGAATTAAATCAACATACTTAAACCATGAATATTTTCCATACCACATGCTCACCCAAATTTTTAATTTTCTATCTCTATGGAAATAAGCAAAACATTCTTACATTTACTTTCAATCAACTTTAAACTGGATTTAACTTTTCTTAGAATATATTGCTATTTGGGT
This sequence comes from Chloroceryle amazona, assembly GCA_027560015.1. Classification (NCBI taxonomy): domain Eukaryota; kingdom Metazoa; phylum Chordata; class Aves; order Coraciiformes; family Cerylidae; genus Chloroceryle; species Chloroceryle amazona. The sequence continues at coordinate 34,761 of JANHFX010027568.1, forward strand.
TTAATTTCATCTAAATCCAAAAACTGAAATCATGTATCTGAGAAATAATTGATAGAAAAAAAAATCCATTTACTCTATTTTCCCAAACTATATCTTTAAACAAATTATGATAAAAATATTCATAACTTTCTTTCAAATACCTTTTAATTAATGTTTTATATATCTGACATATTGAAGATAAGAGTTTTCTATTTTTAATACACAATATGGAATATATTAACAACTGAGGAAAAAGTAGAAGCAATAGCCAGTGATCAATCATTTTTCTTAAAGCAAATAGGAACAACAATAAGTTTACCTAATTATAGAGAAACAACTGCTTATACCTAGAAAATACTGTCAAGGCTACAGAGATGACTAACTCATAAGAACATGCCTCAGTTGATTCAAGTTTCTAGGTTAAAAGAAAAAAAAAACAACAGTACTGAGCTTTAATTATTTTGTAGTAAATTTCAACAGTTATCTAAAAAATCTTTTGCTGATAATAGGCAGTACATGAAATGGAAAGTTACCTTTATCTATCTTCCCATCTTATGTTCACATTATTGTACCTTATAAAAGTTCAAACCAATTGTATTGTTATGCTCTTTTAAAGCCATTTTCAAATATCACCCATACAGTTTCTTTTATGAGTTGAAAATAATCAATAAAAAATGGCCAAATCAAATACAAATTCACTACCCATGCATTTTTATGTTTTCACGTTTTCAGGTGTTTTTAAATGTTTTAAAGATTATGTGCTTTCCAAAACATATTTAATTGTTTTCTCAATGGAAAGATATGTTAGTTTACAATTCAATGGAAATACAGGGATTTTGTATTAGCAAGATGTATTACTTTAAGTGTGGATGAAATTTTAGAACCAGTGTTTTATGTGAACTTTTGGCTGTTGTGCTTTTTTAATTTGTTGTTGCAAATGGTCTATGTAAACACTCATGGATAAAAATATGTCATGTTTTGCATTTATGCACTCCAGTGTAAGTAGTCAGCAATATCCACCAAGTTCAGCTCCAGATTAAGCCATTCAGGTTGTCTACAGCATCTTCCTAATAAATGTCTTCAGTACAGTATAGTTGGTCTAAGCAGTACAGTCAATGAAACAGAGAAAGATGTTCAACTTCTCCTACAACACTTGTGGATGTCTGGAGAGTTGAACACTTTTTCCAGGTAACACTGGGCTCTCAATATTTACTTATAAATCAGCATCTAGTACCATTTGATTTGGCCTATGTTTTCCTATTTGGTCTTCAGTTGCATCATACAACTACATTTAGGCATCTGAATTTGAAATTGATTTAATGTGGCTCAGTCTGGGGCTTAGACCATAATATGTATATAAGATAAGATATTATTTTTACCTCATGGAAGTCTGCATAGATAAAGTGTTCCTGTCTTCAGGTCTTTAAAAAGAAAAAAAGCTATTTCAATAATATTTTCAATGGTGATTTCTGGCATTATTGTAAAAGTTTCTCTAAATAATTCATAATTTGGGGGGACTTGAAGATAATTCATAAGTGCAACATATATTCTCTCAGGTCAGGTAAGTGGAGCTTTATCTGAGCAAGTGGTTGCATTAGGGTAGAGATAGAAAACTAAAACTCTCAGAAGAAAAAAAAAAAAGATCCATTTTTTTTCAAGATTTTCATGACAATGCTTCTTGTGGTTACATACAATTTCTTAATTTCCTACTCTTGTCTGGCTAAAGTCTTTAATCTTTAAGCAGTAAGTACATAACTTAAGTTATGTACTTAAGAGATATTCCAGCTGCAGAAGTTTCCTATTTTTCTATTTTTTTTTTTTTTTCATATTTGTGGGGCTAACACTCCTGTTCCTACTTTTTCTGCTCACCTTGTATTTCTGCATAATGAAAAGGAAGACTGGTCTTTTTCGAATAGTACCCACAAGATTCTCAGAACTCCCTGCAAATTCTTCATCTTATTTGAACACACAGGCAGTATACTACAGCAAAGCTCCTTAAAGACTGGTGTCCTATTTTTAAATTACCAAAATTAACTAATATTTTTCAGATTTCTTTTGGAAAGGCCTGAAAATTTATCGGCCAGAAATATCTGACATGCCACCACGGTTCAAACTTCATTTACACACACAATGCATTGGATATTAACAATAAAACAAATGCTGGTTTAGATTTATTATCTGTACATTAAGTTACAAAATTTTCTGGAAATATCCTTTCTTGAACTCATTTTCATTACTCGAGTTACATTTATCAAAAACAGCTAATCTGAATAAAGTCATTTTTTAAGAAAATGTCATGTATATATTGGCAATTCTATGGTAGTTATTTCAAGTATGTAAATCACTGAATTTGTAGGGTTACAAGCAATCTTTATGTTCTGTAAAACATGAAGTTTATGAGGATGAATTATACATTAAAAATGTCTACTCTTGTGAGAAATACATGAAATCAAAGGACATTTTATATCAGGTAAACTGCTGAACAAACAGAGAAAAATTAGGACAGTGACAAAATAAGGAAGGAGTTGCTTTGACTAGTAATGAGTTTTTGTCGGAAAACTTATTTTTATTTTTCTTTTATTTTGTTTTTTATTTGCTTTGGTTTGTTTTCCACTGAAAATCTGTCAAAACATGAAGTCAAATAGATGTAGAAACCTATGTGAATCATTAATGACCAATGACAGAACACCAAGGTTTTAAAAGATCTTGATGTAAACTTACTTTTCTCTATAAAAATCATGACATCTTGTGAACCAATGATTAATTTTCAACATAAAGCTACTTTCTTATTGTAAATAATAACACTCAAAATTAGGTGCATTTAACAAGTGTGTCATTAGTGCCATAGATTTTCAGCAGAGAATAGTTTCTATAGCTTTTGACTCTATTCTTAAAGCTTGTATTTTATCTTACACAACACTCATCTAATTGCTAATAAGCAAATAGAGGTTGACAGACACTATTGTGGAGATTGAATTTAGTTTGGATAGTAATAGATCAGACCTTTGAAATCAGTAAAATAAATTTGAATGCTACTCAATCATAGAATCATAGAATCATTATGGTTGGAAAGGACATCTAGGATCATGGAGTACAACCTTCATCCTAACATCTATCTATCCATTAGACCATAGCCTCAAGTGCTACATCCACTCATTTTTTAAACATCTCCAGGGATGATGACTCCACTACCTCCCTGGGCCGCCTGTTCCAGTGCCTAACCATATTCTTAGTGAAGAATTTCTTCTTAATATCTAATCTCTTTTTTGGGAGGGTTGTTTGATGTTGGTTGTGTGGTTGTTTGTTGTTGTTCTTTGTTTGGAAAAGACAGAAACCAATTTTCAGACATATTATACATACATTCCTCTTCTTTTTTTTTTTTACATGACGTATTCCTGATTAATTCAATACATTATGTTGTCATGACTATACTTTTTAATTTTGTTAATGCTTAACTTTCATTTTGTATTGACTACACTGAAGGATTTTAACAAAAATTAACTATTGCATATAACAAAAGACTTTTTCCCTTATAAAATCAAATATAATTATTAACCACATATGTTTGATCACTTTGTTTGATTTTTTTTTTTTTTAGGCCTAGAGAAAGAGCAAACAAAATAGATTTAACTATGACCACCTCTGATCATTTATGTATGTAACATCAAGCTTTGTCACAGGAGACAAAGTAAAAAAAATTCTAAAAATATTATTCTTGAAATTGTTCACTTATCAGAAGTATTAACGAAGACAAATTAAAATGATTAAAAAGAGAGCTGTCAGTGGTATGTCTTAAGCCAATTATAAGACTGTATATCTTAATAACCAACGGAATTGTTATCGCAAACTCATGCCTCATGGCATGCCTCATGGGATACCTCTACAGAGATCTTTTAATGAGTCACTTTGAGCAGTCTGTTTTCATTTGGATCAGAAGTTTCCAAATTCTATTGAAATATTCCCTTGTTGCTCTTCTGTTCTCCCTTTTATGGTACATTTGATTTAAACGAGCACATTGATCTACAACATCATCTAACACTGTTCTGAATCCCCTGAAGGAAATAAGATTTCTAATATTTCAGATTAGTGTCAAGTTTAAAACTTTTAAAGCAATCCCATGCCTATTTCTTAAATACATTTTCCTAAGGAAACTCTAGTTTTAAATACATGAGTAATTGTTTGGCTTTTCAGAACTACCCTTAAATGTACTTGACTGTTGCTGTATTCTAATGTAACCTTTTTCCTTGGTTTATTTTGCTTCATTAACCTGAACATGGGGAAAAGACACTGAAATTAGTGAGTGATGTCTTCTTATAGCTAGTATACTATAGTATTGAGTATATTCTGTGATCATATATAATAAATATGAAAAGAGGGAAACCTAAATTAAAATAATTTATGACCTTGATAGAGCTGAAGCTCATATCTATTATTTAGCGTTGAGGCAAGAACACTGAATAACCCTCCTATTAAATGCCTTTTCTAGTCCTTAAAATAAATTTATTAAATAAATAAATCAGGTAAACCAAAAAGCAATGTGATTGTGTATTCCAGAAAGTGACACTTGCTGTAGGAGATCTGGATTCTAGTCACTCCTCCAAGGACTGTGAAGGTATTTTACATTAAACTTCCATGAACTGCACAAAGAAATCACCTCTGAGGAATCACCCTAGTTGCAGACCTACGCATCATGTGTTTTGCTTACTTTTTCTTCTACAAGGGTTGTTAAATTATTTCCTGCAAATTGTTACAGGTTCAGAAGCACCCATTGTAGAATAGCCTGTAATTTTACTCCAGAAGACAACTTGCTTTTGCTTATTGGATTTGTGTGGCTAGGGAGTTCCCCTAGGGAGTTTTCTGACATCCTTGGTTGATTTCATACCAGAAAAATAGTGATGGCTGTTCTATTTTCTAAACAAGCAACCTAGGATCTTTTTAACTCTTGAAAATGAGTATGGTACTGAGGTTCCAGAGATAGTAGAAATAAAAATAGTAAACTCACATTGGGCAACAAGGGAGAACTCCAATTTTTTTACTAGATTTTAGAAAGTAATATATATAATATTAGTCCTATTAGAAGAATATAGACTATATTATATAGAACTGTGGGTTCTATATATAGAACGATATATATTATTTTCCAACTGTGAATATAGCACGTCATTGATCTCTGGTTTTAATCTTCAGTGTGTGTAAATATTCACATGTGTAAATAATATGTAGAAGATAATAAAATACAGCACAATAGGCCACAAGATCACATTGTTGGCTTATGGTCATCCTCCCATCAAATGGGACCCCCAGGTCCTTTTTGCCATCGCTGACTTCCAACACATCGGTCCCCAACCTATACTGGTACCTGAGGTTGTTCTTTCCCAGCTACCAGACTCTACACTTGCCCTTGTTGAATTTCATCAGATTTCTTCCTGCCCAACCCTTCAGCCTGTCCAGATCTCACTGGATGGCAGCGCAGCCTGCTGGTGTGTCAGACACTCCACCCAGCTTGGTATCATCAGCAAACTTGCTGACAGTGC